>VZTL01008277.1:0-14227 GCA_013400535.1 Scopus umbretta
AAAAAACCCAACCAAACAATAAAATACCAGTTCTTTTAATTCCTTTGCTTCATGTATGTTTTTTCCTCTCTAGGGTAATCTGACATAATTTTTAATGAATCTCCTTTATGACATTTATGGACAAAACCTACATCTTCTGTAAGTAAAAATTACTGACTTACACTTAAGAATGTTTGCTTGAGCAAGAGTATTGCAAATGTTACTTTTCAGTACCACACGTGTTTATAATCAAACTGTGATCACTATAAATAAATTAGAAAACCTGAAGGTTTAAATTTTTATAGTCACAGAAAGATGCCATTCTTATCTTCCCCTGAATGAGCAGTGAGACCTTCTAGCATTTTTAACAGTTCTTCAGAAGTCCAGTCAAGAGTCTAAATCTTTCCATACTAAACCTTTAGTGTACTCTCTATTCACTGGATGGTCTTTGATTCAGTTTTTTAATCACATTCTAAACTTTTGACACCAATTTCTCAGAAACTGTAATGTGTGGACTTTGCAGAATGAGACCCTCTGCCAGGCAGAGTCCCAAGTCCCAAGCTAGCCCTAATTTTCATTACTAACCTCAAAACTTTATTCTATCTTGCCAAAACATTTGTAAGACTTGCATTTTTCAACGTTTAAACATGTAGGACAATCAGAGCTGGGGAAAAAATAATGACTGTTGGATTTTTTTGGATAGATGAAAAGAATGCAGCAACAATTACACATTCCAACCAAACTATGATATAGAAAATTTCTATTTCATTTTAAATGTATACCAGGGAACATATAGTCACTTTTTAATTAAGTAAGCACCTTCATATACCACTTCCTCATCTTTAGGTTTTTAAATGTAGTTAGTAAGTATTACGAGCATTAAGAAAACAACCTAAATAATCATCTAATTAAATAACTTAGTAATAACTAAGATACTACTGATGCTAATTGCTGTTCCCTCTTTTCTCCTCCCCCCCAAGGGCTTTTCTTCTCCTCTTTCTTTCAATGCTGCCAATCTAAAAGACATTTTCTTCATGCGGTGATGAAAAAGCAAAGCCTTATCCACTCCATTTTAACACAAAAATTTGCCTGTTTCTGACTGACTCCATTTCCTTTAGGTACTGTGAGAGTCAAGACACTAGGCAAAACCACCACATGGTGCTTAGCACAAGCTAAGTAAAGCTCGTATCTCTGCTCCGCATTTACAGGTCACGTGTTAAAAACGGAACAAACAACAATTTGCTCCACCATTTTCCATTTTATCTTCTGGATTTGCAATTGAAGTAATATCTTTCTTTGTTAGTTTAAAGGAGAGTCCACATTCAACTGTGTCCTAGATTGAACTGTGGAAACTTCAGCAATATACGTATGACTTTCTTTTTGTATATCTCCTGTATACCTTACCTAATTAAGGAATCCTTTTTCTTCTTAAATGATTAAAAAAAATTACTTTCAGGAAGTAAAATCAGTTCATAAATACCTTTAATTTCCTGCTTCTTCAGATTAATTATGGATGTGTCTGAGTCTTCTCTAGGAAACCCACCTCAGGAATTTTTATCTGATACTTCCACCATCTACAGCATTATATAGCATTTCAAAGTAAATCAGTGTTTCCCTGAACAGATTTTAAGTAAACTGTTACCTTTTATTGTTGTTTATATTTATGCCACTCAACATCAACTGCAAAGAGAACTGTATGGGTTTAATTAGCATGTTCTTAAATCATGTGCTTATGTAATTTAGTATGGATGCATTTTTAAACAGCATGTAAAATTCTCATCTACATTATTACAGAGCAAGTCACATTTTCAAAGGTTGTACCACCAAGAACATTAAGCTCCAGTCGTGCTTCTAAAAGCTAAGGAATGAGGAGAAAAGGATATTCTGACTACACAACTGCAGGCACCACGCCTAGCCAGCCAGTTTTATGCACTATTTCAGAAAACAGAAAGGGTTTCTGACTGAAGGATGTTCTGGATCACCCTGTATAAATGTCTTCCTCCAAAGCCTGCCCTTCAGATGAAGCTGGGTAGTGTGAATATTCCTTTGCACATAAACCACTTCTGAAGTGTCAAGTGTAGGATCTAGCTCCTAAAGCAGTAATACCTACTTCTGTTTCAGGGCTTTATCTCTAGAATATTCACAAACTACTGAATCAATTGAAATATTAGAACAATCCCATGTACAAGCTACTTATACGTCTATTCCATCTAATCTTGCTGTCATTAACAGACAAGAATTACGTGCTGTGAGACATTAAGTTGAGATTATGATAAAACAAGTGATGGTCAAATGTTGTGAAAATTTGGGGGTTTAATTATTTAGCAAGTAAATTTCCCATTCCTGTCTCTCATGTTGCTCTCTCTCAACAACACCACCACCACACAACAAAAAAAAAGAAAATTCTCTTTAACAAAATCAAAACTATTCCTAGAGACTGAAAAAACAGAAATCTGTTTCCTAATGGTTCTCTGTTGGAATTAATACAAAAACACTGAGGAGCAGGGAACAGGGGCAACTCCTACCTCGTGTAACCAAGAGCTAAGGATACAAGTGGAGATATTAACAGCATATATTTGAGCTACTGCCTTTTCCAATAAACCTGCTCTTAGATACTCATGTGATGAGGGAGTGGCATACTAAGAAATGACACAAGGCGAGCATTTCATACAGAAGAAGCAGACATAACTGACCGCTTCTGTGGAGCAACACACGAAACTGGCAGCACCAATTCTTCAGTGCTCCAAAAAAAGTAAGAAAGAGTAGGTGCAAACAATACAAAGTTTTACATAAAGAACACCAGTATGAGAAGCTTTTGTGCCAGGGAGACAGTTAATTCTGACAGTATTCAGAATCACTTTCCCAGAGAATGTGTGAAAGTTTTGCTATTAATTTGCACAACACCCATATCTTTGGCTTCACCTAGTTAGCTCTAACATGTACATCCAAAAAATACTGCCACAATTTAAATGACAAGCCTGTTTTTTCTCCACAACTCACAACAAACACTGCTAGCAGGCCCAGACATCCATCACAAATAGAAAGTTTCAGATACTTAATAAGGTTGTTTTTTCTTATTTGAAAACAGAACATTTAATCAAAGCCAAAAGCAAAATATTTCAAGGTTTGAGAAAGTTTTAATTTTTCCTCTCTTTGTTAAGTCTTTAAATGTAATTCTTCCTCTTTTATCAATGGAATGGAGGGGAGGAGACCAAGAATATGGGGTTTTGTCTGGGTTTTTTTAATGGGGCTTTTTTTTTTTTCCCCTTTTATTTCAGTTACAGAAATCTTCCCTCCTCCACAACCAACAATAAATGAAATGTTTTTAAGAATCTAGTGTGGAGGGGAATCACCTCTTTCAAAGATTTCAGAGCCACTGTGTTTGTCAGGAATGAATTAAATCATTTCACTGTCTCTAATGACCCAGATAATGAATAACAAGCAACACTACTACTTTCCAGTAGATGCACTGAAACACATGATTCAGAAATATTTTTTTTTTCAAAATAATTATCAAACTAAAAAAAAAAAAAAAGATAGTGTTAAGTTCTCAACTAGTTCTACAGCTACAATATTGAAGAAGGCCTTCTAGTCTCTATTCTAAAGGTTGACTACTTATTTGCATCTATTGTCTAAACAGAAATATTTGATTTCACAAAGGAATTGAGTAAATAGTCCTATGTTGATGCAAATGTCCAATTTTGTACTACAACTGCATGGATGTGAATCTGTGACCTTTAAAAATATATTGTCCTACATTTTCCAAACTGTTAGCCTTTATCTTCTTCACCTGTGGGTAGCCATGAAGTTTAAATATTAAAGAGGTAATTGTAGGAACAGCCACTATATAAATATTTGCTCCAACACTCACAAAGCACCTGGACAAACTGTTGTGATAAATTAGGAAATTGTTTTGTAAGGTTACTGGGGAAAAAATAAAAGCTCGACCAGACATGTCAAAGACATGGTGACGTACTCCGGTAGAGAGAGGTCCAAAAATATCTAGTTTTGGTTCCACAAACAGCACTTGACATTCCACTAAGATTTACTTTGGAGAAAATGACTGCCCACATAAGAATAATAATGAGAGTTTTTTTCTATGAGCAGAAAACACAAATAAGATTCTACCTTACACTGATGTGTGTTCAACACTTTGCTATCTTGTCTCCTTTGCTTGTCAAATGAACCCAGGCAGCAGTTACACAACAGCCTTCAGGTGATCATGCTGAACTGAAGATCAGCTGTAACTCTTTTCTCAAGTCCATTTTCAGTGGACCACTTTTAAAACTTTTTTTTGTAAGCACTGGATGTATAAGTTTGATTTTAATTTAAACTCTCACAGTGTAAAACTGTACTATAATTTCTTTGGCTGCAGATATCTCATACAATTTTGATTTCATAGCTCTGTAAAACCACCAGTCCTTTCTTCTTCAGGGAGAGGGTGTAGAGGGGTGTGACACGGGGGGGGAGGGGAGGTAATTACACACTTTGATTCAGAGATATATTATCTGGCAGGAACAGGCTGGGTTAAGTTACCAGGAATTCATAAGTAAGTCACAATACTCACAAATACAAATACACAAATATCTACAAATAACATGACTGTTCTCTTTAGCACAAACATTCATCAAAGCAGTTAACCTTTAGCAAATAAATAACCATAAAGTAAAATTTAAATGAACAGTCAATGTTCATACTGGAAACGGTCGTCCAGAAATTACATCCTATCAATTCAAATCCTGAAACTGATAAGTGCTATATTAAAACAAATGCATCTTGCTTTCTAAACTGAAAAAAATTAACTAACAGACTCCATACATTGCTACTTATTTCTCAGATGGTTACTCATATTGATGAGCTCAGAAGTGTACGATACCTGCTGTTATATCTTGACAAGAATATGGATATACTTGCAGAAATTATCTGATCTAATGATGTTCACCAGCTATCTACAAAAAAAAACGCTGGAAATAAACTAGTCCATTATAAGATGCAACGGTAAACTGCAAGTATAAAAAAAAAAAAAACACCAAAAAAACTCCAAAGTCATCAAATGGAATTGAATAAGTTCTTCCAGCATCTTGAACAAAAACACATAGTAAAATGTGGTTTATATTTTAGGTTTTGGTCTGAATTGTTTGTTTGTGTTTGTGCTCACCTATACCTCAGGAAAAACAACACAGGCCAATTTCTGGTTGCATAGCTAGTAGCATAGGACTCTGGTTTTGGGCAATTTCTAGCCTTGATACTTAAACTGAAACAGGAAGCATGGCTCTAAGATTTGTCATTTTTTAACACTGTAGACGTCAGGAAAACATGCAAGAGATCAATATGCCGCTTTTCATAAGATGATCAATACATCAGTTTAACATAGAAGACGAAAAGCAGCAATAGAACATGCTTTCAAGCTATTGATAAAAGTCAGCATTTAACATAAGCAAGTGGGCAGAATGTATTTTTAGGAAAAAAAAATCAAAATAATATTATTATGGCAGAACTAAAAAAGAGAGTAGCAATTGAGCCACCTCAACTTTTCACTGTAAGACTTGATTGGGAAGTGCAATTTTTCCTTTCTTTTCCTTCCCTTCCCTCACCCCCGTCCAAATAATTACTCTATAGACCAGAACTGACTCACAGTAAAATATCTCTTAACCAAAGTAAACAAAGGACACGAATTTTGTTTTCAGTTAACCCAAACTAGTTTCAAAATCTCACTGGGATTCTCAAAAGTTTTAAATGGGATTTAAACTACTTCAGCTATTAGTTTATAAGTACATGCTTTCTAACAAGGAAACTAATCAAAATCACACAGGAGACACCCTTTAAGGCAGTGAACTCCATAGAAAACCCTTGGCAATTAAGTAGGATGTGACAAAACTATAAAACAATTATATTCATATAAGGTGAAAAACTAGAAAGTTTTTTTCAGTGGAAATTTAAATGACTATCAATATCTGATTTGTGGCTCTATTTGATACATGACTGTTCATATGTTTGAAGGATTTCCTAAGTTACTAAAGAAAAAAGATCAAAAAACATAAAATCATTATTTGTCTATTGAAAGTATCACAAATCCCATTGCATGGCCAATTCAAACTTGGCTTTGCATTACAGTTCTGACTGCTATCTACATTTGTAACACTGTGCTTATTTTTCAAGTTGGATTTCATTTTTGTTAGCACAATTTTACTTCCAAAATAAATAGGCCCATAGTTTTACCACATAGTATGAAATTATGTGCTGGTTTGGCTGGGGTAGAGTTAATTTTCTTTATAGTAGCTAGTTTGGGCTATGTTTTGGATTTGTGCCAAAAGCAGCATTGATAACACAGGGATGTTTTGGTCACTGCTGAGCAGTGCTGACACAGGGTCAGGGCCTTTTCTGCCTCTCACCCCATTCCACCAGCGAGCAGGCTGAGGGGCACAAGAAGCTGGGAGGGGACACAGTTGGGACAGCTGACCCCAACTGACTAGAGGGACATTCCATACCGTATTGCATCGTGCTCAGCATATAGAGCTGTGGGAAGAAGGAAAGGGACAGTCAGATCAACGGTGTTTTGTCTTCCCAAGTCACCATTATGCGTGACAGAGCCCTGCTTTCCTGGAGAAGGCTGAGCACCTGCCTGCTGATGGGAAGTAGTGAGTGAATTCCTTGTTTTGCCTTGCTTGCATGCAGGGCTTTTGTTTTACCTATTAAACTGTCTTTATCTCAACCCATGAGTTTTCCCACTTTTACTCTTCTGATTCTTTTCCCCTTCCCACTGTGGGGGGAGTAAGTGAGTGGCTGTGTGGTGCTTAGTTGCTGGATGGGGTTAAACCATGACAAATTATTAAACTCAGTGTTCATAGCACAGTTCAAAATCATGGTGCCAGAATATTGAAATAGGCTAGGAGTTGGGCTGGAAGTCAGTTTTTCTTACTTGCTGTCTCTGCTTCTCTCTTGCAGTAGGAATTAGTCTGCTATTTTACTTCTAAAAGAGAAAATTGGGATTGACTCAGTGTTGATGCAACAAACCAAAAGTCCTCCACTAATGCTGGGACACAACATTTGTTAAAAATATTTCTTTAAAACAAGAACACAGGAAATCACAGAAAACTTACAAGTACTCTGCCAGTTAATGTCTGGGCAGATATCATGACTCCTGCCCAGTCCTTCACGGAGGTCATCCATCCCACTTCTGCTGCCACATTCTCCTCTTTTTCATCTGTTGGTTTGCAGGCCCCATCTGCCTGTGTATCTCCACCACCATTGATCTTCTGGGCCTCCTGCAAAGTAAATATTTGGCTTAGTTAATGTTTAGCAATTAGCAGTGCAAGTCTGCGTACAGTTGTGGCTAAGAAATGCTATGAAAAAAGCAAATCAGTCTTCCTGGATTCCCGCTAGATAAAATTAAGAACCTACTTGGCCATATCTCTTCAAAAATAATAGAAATTAAAAAATGTTCTATGAGGTACGAGACTAACAACTAGACAATAATATTCTCCTTGACATTACATCTTAAAGACGTGTATTTGGCATCAAATATGCTATATGTTCCTCCCCTATAAGCAGCATAATTGCAAAAGCTATGTATGCAATTGTAGAGCTACATGCAAATGATTCTTGTCAGACATACACTGAAGGACCTTTTGATGTATTAGTTCAAAACAATGTGTACTATGTGTGAACATAAGTTATGTACAATTTTAACTTATTATCACTAGAATTAATTATGTGAGTAAACCTTCACTGAGAAGTGTGATATAACAAGACAATAATTATCAAGTGTGAGGGGAACAAAATACACCACAGAGAATCTACAGGGAGCTGACATGCTATCAGTGAACCAGTGTTTCAATGAAAGTGTTTAATATATCACAGGAATTCTTCCGTCAGTAAGTGGCTCTCATAGAACGTAGAGCTAGGTATTAAAGAGGAGCCTCAGCTGCACTAAGCTGACTGATGAGTCACACGCGCTCGAATTATGCACTGGAATTCATATCAGTCTCTCACGCATGCTGCAGCAAGGATGTTGTGCTCTGTAACTGCCTGCTATGTGCTACAGTGATGGATGCTGCACAAAATCCAAGAGAAATGATAGGAAAAGCCTGTATTGCAGAGCACTTAAAACATATCATATGCAAAGTATCAGACTGTGCTATAAGCATGCCTTTCGTGACAGCATAGTACTAATTACTTCCTGAATACTTGACAAATTATGCTAAACAAGCATAGGGGAGGCTGCAAAATTCAGTGCTGAGGCGAGTACCAAGCACTTGAACTGCACCCATAGATCTACATTAGTGCTTCAAGCACTATGCACAGACCAACAGCTTGAAAGACCTTGTTTATAGATGACTTGCCTATAGGCCACTAAGCAGGAAATCAATTGCCATTAGTCCCCTTTGGGATATCTGTTATACAAGCAAAGATGTTTGATGCTCGTTCAGTGATTATTACTACAGTAGGAATACAACACCAGCACAGTCAAAATGCATAGCTATGAGATGGCCTTGAGGACACAGCTGGACATAAAGATAATAGCACTCCCTAAAAGCAGTACTGAACTAATAAAGCAATTGCATTGAATCTGCCAGCGAAGGAAAGTAGTCCAACAGTTGTTTTTAGAGAATCTCAGTATTACAACTTAATTAGCTAATCAGATTCTTCTCTGTTAGTCTCCCTCCTGAAACACAGGCTCTATCTTCTTACTAGCAATTAGAGCAGCGCATGATGTGGCTATATTGATATGAACAAATTATTCAGAGTTACAACAGTAATTCAGTACTTCCTAAGCAAATAACCAGACAGAAGGTAAAAGCTACTTTGTATTTGCATAACTGGACCTCATTCCCTGACAAATTTGGATACAGTGAATCAGATGTTTTGCACTCCGCATTGAAAGATGTATACTGCATTGTACACACACAAAGCACAACCTACAGAAATGAGCTCATTGCTTAGGACAATGACATATGGTATGGCACAAGGCATTTCCAGGAAAGTAACACTTGGCTAGGGACAACTTGTAACCTCTATCATCACCAAGCCATACAGATCAGTCCCAAAGAAATGCCTTGGCCACTGTCAGGTTTGGATTATGAACCAGGAAACTCTGAAACACTCTGAAACCTGTTGGGTTTGGTTTTTGGGGTTTTTTTTAGGTTTTTTTCCTTTTCTTTTTTTTTTTTTTTGGTTGGTTTGGGTTTTTTTGGTATTGGGTTTGGGGGTTTTTTTTGGTTTTTTTCTTTTTTTTTTTTTTTTCATTGAGCAGATCGTGTGGCTGTATACACCAGACACTGTGATTAAAAAAAACAACAAACAACAACAACAAAAAAACCAAAACACAACAAAACATTGAAGTTTAACCTAGACACATCTCCAAGGCCCTGGGGGTACTCACAGGCCTCACTGGCCCTGGCCACTCTCCCCTAGGGTCTCCTAATAGCCTGCCTGTGACCCAGGACGACATTTCAGCCCAGCCCAGGGCCACCAGCTCCCCTGTCCTACCCAGCCATGGGTCCCACTGAGCTGGACCCCACCAGCCCTGCCAACGTATGGCTGGTTCCCCTCACTGGGCCTGATCCTTATCCTCACTCACAGGCTGATGTCCCAGGCTGGCCCCAGCCTAGCCCCAAGGAGGTTCCTGATGCCTGGGGCTGGGGCTTCCCTGGTCTGCCCCGCTCCCTGGCTGGGATACTGGGACAAGGCCACAGCTGCCAAGCCCAGCCCTGGTGGCCTGGCCATCTCCTGGCCCTCAGGGAGCCCCCAGCCCCGCAGTACCCTAACAGCTACTGACTTGTTAAAAATTACATGTGCCATTTATTTCTCTCTCCCCACAGTTTGTCTGCCCTTTTGTAGCTGTAGGAGCTTGTCTTTTGGATTTTAAACTCTACATGCCAGATTTCACTGCATGGTCTTCCTCTGCATAGCTTTTATGCTGTGCAGTGGGCTTTTATACTCTGCACAAGTTTATACTGAATGAAAGCCTTAATGTGGTTTTCAGAGTAAAGGAGGTGTAATTATCTCTTCCTCTCAGAAAAGAAACTGAGATGGTGATTAAGTGCCTAACTCAGTCGCCAGAGAAGTCATCAGCAGAGCGAGGATGAAACCACAGACTTCCTTGATTTTTCCATCCAGCACCCCTATTTAAAGATCTCAGGGATGCATACCTTGCTAAAAACATTGATAATTATGGATTTTGGCAAAGAAAATCACAGAATTACAGATTGTTAAACAAAAAATGCTGAATGGAAAAGTCCATTTTATGGTAGTGAACTTGAAATTAGTAAGGTTGGAAAATTCTGTTATTGTTTACATACTCCTTCCTTACCCCAAAACATTTTTGTCAATATATCAAACTGAATTTTAAAGATGTGATTATTCATAAGATTATAAAAATAATATTTCCTAACACTCAGTAAAATAGTAGACAATTTATTTCATTGAAGGAGAAAGGTAACTTTTATATTTTCAAAAGGTTCTAATATCCTACAGTTCTTTTTGCTGTATTGAGTTTTGGTTGCCAGTAGAATAGAGCAGTCAAATATGACTATTCAATATTTGATTCTTTGAAAGTATTAAAGTCTGTAATACATTTGAACACCTGCATTTCTGCATTTATACCGCTTATTTCACCTCTATTAAAGACTCCCACCCATATTGTTTTTTAATTAAAATATAAGTAAAACAATCATCTCCTGTGAAGTATCATTTGGAGCAGGGTCTCTTGATCAGCTACATACCAAGCCTACCTCTTGCCACTGTTGTAGCTATAACTGATACGCAGATTAGTTGCTGTTATGTAATATTTGTATTCAGTAGGGATATTTTATATTTTTCATCTACATGGCTAGCTGTTTAGCTTACTTAATTGGCAGTTAAGCATTAAGTTTATTCCCAAGTCATTATGCAATTGCGCAGAGATCACTAAAGATTTAAAGGCTGCTTTCGTATACACTGTGTACAAATCAGTCCTGTTACTGACTGTATAGTCCTGTCCCATTGCTATTTCTTCACTTCAAAGCACCAAGTAACCAACACCACAACCTGAAAAAAGTGCTTAAAATAACCAGTGACAGTAATTGTTTAATTATTTACAGGCTCAGTAGCTACAAGTAAGGTAATACTATCTTTATCCACTCTGCTTACGTGTTGTTTCACAAAGTGTTCTTTATTTTAATTACTTGATGACAGTGACATTCAGGCAGATTAAATGAGAAGCAGCATATTTTGTGAAATGTGTATTTCCCATGTGTATGTCCTGAACTTAATGACAAAATGGAATAGAATGGATGATGAGAAGAGGTGTACAGGAATCAGGACTCACTGTTCTACCAACGGTTTGACACACCCCTGAACCAGAAACTTTAATGTTTTGTCTTATATTTTCAACAATAAATATTGATTTAGATTACGCAAGTGCTGGGATGTATAAGCACAGTTACCTTAAGAAAGCAGGCTTCAAAAAGGGAAAAGACACTCAAAAAGAGTTTTCATTTGTGAAAAAGTAGTCATGCCTGCTTCACTTGACCTCTCTCCAGAATATCTGCATAAACATAAAACTAATGCACAGACACTCCATTCAACCCGGGGTGTATGAAATAAAATCAGAAAATTATTATGAAAACTTAAAACGTCATCTGAGAATAATTTCCCTTTTTAGAAACCTTAAAAAAAAACAGGACACTATGAAGCACTATGGTAAGCATTCTCTGAAGTATGGTACTGAAAAAAAAACCACCTTGGTCTCTTTTTAAGATATGTTAGAAAACATAGGAAACAGGCAGGTAATGTAAGGGAAAACAACTGGGTTAAAGTCTGATGAAACAAAGAAAAGTACTTCTGACATTCCTCCTTCTCTAACATTGAACTAGTATGAATAGCACACAAAAAACATGAAGTATTAACCACAATGAGAATACAGGGCATAGAGTCATGCCCACATCACACAAGAGGAAGCAGTATGCCCAACTTAAGCAGATGTTTAAAAACAATAAAACCAATGGAGCAAGCTCAGTTGGAATTCCACCCTAGAGAACATGAGATGAGAAAGGGCCTGCCAGAATGGCACTTGCACCTGGTTTGAAGTATGCAGTAATAAAACAGTAATAAAATATAGTTTGGGGCAGTTAGGGAAGAGTTGCTTTAGATAATGATATCAACAACTCACAATTTTGTCTCTATTAACTGCCCCTCAATTAACTGTGTTGCATTCCTAAAGCCTGCATGTTAAGAAATATTTTATATTAGACCAACATTTTCATACTAGCCACTCTTATTAATTGGAAATCTATGTTTATGTTTATGTTCCTTTCCTCTTCATTCGTTTCCCCACAGCCACCAACAGGGGCTATGCGAAGAGAAATAATTTTGCATATAAGACTATTTCTCCTTTCTATTAGGCAGACCTCTAAAACATTGAGTTTAAAGTTATTAGACTTCTGTCAGTAATTCAATTACATACCCTTACATACATTCTCTCACCATTTTGATAACTCCAAACAGAGATCTTAAATTTGTATAAAACCATATTATTATGCTGCATTCTTAGCAGCTGGGCAACGTACAGTGTTAGCCAATACATCAGGTACCTAATGAATACATTGAAATGGCAGATGTTCTCTATCAGATATAGTTACCATCTGTAGTCTTCATCTTAACAGTTACTAAGTACCAGTTCATCCAGTGCTAAAAACAAGCAAAATAAAAAAAAAAACAAACAAAAAAGCCCCAACCCTGAAGCAGTTCACCTCTTCTACTGCAGTTCAGCAAACACAGGATTTCACTGGAATATTAATAAACAAAGCAGATGGGAACATGAGAAACAAATAGCTGTACGGAGACTTACAAACCTCTTTGAAAAGAGTCAATCTTGTAGGAAAGAGAAAGCAAAAGCTAATCTAACTGAGCTAAGAGGTATTCCCTATAAACTGGCCTATCCACAGCATTTCCTTGAATATTAAGTTCTCAGACAATATTAGGTTACATTGACGTCAGTTATCATACTATGGCTATGGTTTGGCTAGTTCCAAAGGATTAATTATTGATACCCAGAAAAACATTATTCCTTTCACTGAATAAAAGGAAACAAAATGATCTGTGGAAAACATGGCTGATGAGATAACCAAGCATTTTTCTCTCATAAAATATTCACAAGCTATGTAATTTGACGTTAGCAAATTTGGCAGGTTAATAAAAATTAAGTCCAAATTAGATTCCAAAACTTTTCTTATTAGTTTGATACTGAGATGATAAACTCCTGTGAGACAACTATACTTTCTGTTTTCTGCATTCCTGCAGAAGTTCTGAGAAGCTCCTTGCCAGTCCTTAGTTACAACCAGATCCTTACTGTCTGTGCTGAACAAAAAAGAAAAAAAAAAAAAAAATCCTTCACCGTCAAGAATCTAGGTTCCAAGACCAAATACATTTTCTCTGTCTCCAGTAACCAGCTTCTCTTCTGTTGCATTTGTGCAGACCTTCAATAATCCTGATGGATATTTTTTCTATGCCCTTCAATTTCTGATGTGGGTTACTTGGATATCCCTTTTTATGACATTGTTTTGACTGACAGAAATTACTGCAGTAGAGGAATTATTTCTAAAACTATGACCTGAGAGGCAATGGAAACTAGATTAGTAAAATACAGTGTTCCAAACGTGATCCCACAAACAGCACAAGAGTGTCAAATGAAGAGTTCCTGAGTATGGTTCTCACTTAAGAACACAAAATAGCAGACATCTACGTTATCTGAAATCTGAAGAAAATACAAAAAGACTCAGTTCAAAGTTTAAAAATTTTGACACATTAATGGAGGTGCTATGATGTAACACCTCCATTAACGTATAACATTATTTCTGAATAAATGGAAAGCTGGCTGAGTGATTTCCATACCAGCCTAAGAACTGGGACATGTGCTGAAGTCCCTGTTATGCCACCAAATTTTTCAAGTCCTCAGCCACATTATCTAGTCTCTTCGCATCTTCACCCCACAATTACAGAACAAGAGTAACAGTAGATACTGTGTCATAGGGATCTTACCAAGATAAATATATTTAGGATTTTAAGTGTTTTGGCATTCCACAAATGGCAGATGATGCAAGCATCATGTAGGGAAATCATAAAGACACACTAAAAACATACTGCTAAAGACTGCTAGACTAGTTATACAAGACAATTAAACATGTAAGACAGAAGTGTAAAAGGGAAGCAATGAAGAACTCCAGGCATTATAGTGAAATGAAAAAGCATAGTCATAGAATCATAGAAT
>VZTL01008278.1:302-10876 GCA_013400535.1 Scopus umbretta
CTATGAATATGAATTCTCTGATTTTGGATTGTAAAAGTAGTAATTGTTTTGCTTTTGATCTTGTCTTAGGTATTTTTGGTAGGTAGAGGGAAGATTAATTCTTTATCTATAATGTACTATTTTTTTTTGTAATTTCTGTAGGAAAATAGCTTTAAAAACTGCCACAGTTACTGCATTCATGCCTCATAAGATTTCAGTGAAATCAGGGATTTATTTGGCCATTGTGATGTAAATTTTTAAGGCAAAATACAGAGAATAGCATGCCCCTTTGTACCTAGTAATTTTCTCTTTTAGATAGGGAAAAATATCCTTTTCTTCTTTTCAGAGAAGAAAGATTTTTCTGTTGAATTTAGAATTGAACTTCTAGAAATTGTGACCAATAATCTAAAGGGTAGATTTTCCAGTAATGTTGTCATGGCATTTGTGAAAGATTATTGTCACCCTTTAGGATCACAGAAGCTGCAAAATAGCTCTTTTTGCCTACATTAAGGTCTACTTTGTTCAACCTGAGCATTGTTGAAGATTAGGAAACCCAGTTATTCCTTGAGCTTTTCTTCTCAACCTGGGATCTTTGAAAGAACATTAGCCAAGTCTGTTGAAAAAACAATAAAATGGAAAGAAATTTTCTCTTGTTTGTAATAATAAAAACTAAATTTTTCATAATTATTATTTTGGAGGAGTATGTTTTCATAAAATCATAAAATAACTAGCCACCAAAATGCATATAAAATATTTTCTCTATCTGGTTTCCAATTTAGAATTTTTCTATAAGCTGTTCTTTGTGTATTAATTTGACTGTACAATGATAAAAAGCAAGAAAATAATTCTTGTTTCCTGCATGTACTGGAGAAAATGGTAATCTCACTGACAGTAAGAATGACTTTGGGATTTCTGAGATCTTTCCAGGTCCAAACAGACTGTCTTTCAAAGTGACCAATGCACCATATATAGTCATTTGCAAGAGTATCAATTGTACTTCTTCACTGCCTGTTTTATTTTTGAACAAGAGAGAATACACCTGTGAATAAATCTCACACCAAACCATCAATCTGCACAGTCTTTCCCAGACTGCAGAGTGTCTTTTGTATTGATCATTTTGTGTCTGATTTCTACAGGAATAAGCTTTTACTATAGCTGTGAGAAACATCAAAACTGGTCTGTTTTCCTAGTCTGCTTTGAGGGAATTTGATGGTATTTTTGTTTTTCTGACAATACATAGAAATCTAGAAGGAGATTCTCATATTTGTTCAGAGGATGAGAATCTTGGCTTCATAGCAATTTAAGCCAAAAATGAATTTTGATTAGTGTGCTCTTTTTGGAGGGCCATGAGTTTGGAAAGGAGTTGGAGCTGGTCTGGGAAGTGATTAGGAAAAAACCTTGCACTTGGGCTTGATATAGCTACTCCCTCTGGAGCAACTCTGGAGAGTGAGAGACCAAAGGTTTTCTTCACTGCCTGTAAGTGGCAGCTGCATCACAACTTTGCCCTCCAGGGCCACAGTGGCTGCCAGACCATCTTTCCAAAACAGGGAGGCCATGACTGTTTAGCTCTTTGGAGAGACCTGCTCCAAGCAGCTATTGACTTTGTCTGTGGGCAGAGCCTGCTCTGTCATCTGTAGCATGTGGATGAATCCTTTCCATGAATTCCAGTTCTGTCAGGTAAGGAAGTACTTAAGGAAAGCAGCCAGCATTTTTCTGTCATCAGAAAGAAAAATAGGAGATCAGCCTTAATCCCTAATGTCCCTATTAGTTACTAGTTAAAAAAGCTGAGTGATTCCTAATTAATGTTTTAACTTTAATCATAAGGAAATACACAGTTTTAATTTTTTCTTTTTCCTTGGGAATTTCCTTAAGCACATTGCTGTAGCATACTTCCCTTTATTTGGAAATACCATTCGTTCTCATGGGTCTCACATCACCTTTGTGGAAGAATTTCAACCCAGTACCCTGGAACTGGGTTTTGATGAGATCACAACAATCATGCATTCAAGAACGAAATGTTTTTTTTCTTGTCTCAGTCTCTTTTCTTTTTGTAGTCAGAATCACCTCTGGGAAATTGAATGAATGATCATCAATGAAATTGATGTCTCTCAGCTGAAATAGCCTTTCTAGAAACCACCTTGAATCAGCCTTCTTAAAAGATACTGGAACCTGAAAAGTTAAACGCAGGAGTTTGAATCTGATCCTGAGAAGGTAAAAATAGGGGAACATTCTCCATGCACTGATCTTTCCTCTGTACTTTCTGGTAAAAATATTGGTCAACTAGACTTCACAGTCTTACTGGAAACCCAAATCACAGGGACTCCTAATGAATGAAGAATATTTTTCTGGCCTTTAATGATGACATTTTTCATAGTCAGTTGAAAGGACTTTCTTCATTTTGGGAAAATTTTGGTGTCCATAGGCTTGGCTTATACTTGTATTCATGCTGTAAATGCCATTATAATCACATTTCCTCCTTGTGTCTGTTTTGGTGTGTTTGACACCTGCTAAAGCTTTCTTTCCTGGCTTTCAAATTTTCTTTTTAAAACTTCCAGTTTTATTCAAAGGTGGCTTTATACTTGCAAAAGATGCTAAATTTAGAGCCTGAAGAACACTTGAGGCAATGAGCATGGACCATTTGTGAGGATATCACCTGCACTTCAGCAGTACATGTAAGAGGTTTAGATAATTAACTTGTTTCTAAGGTTTTGCCCCTAATCAGGAAAAAGAATTGTAGAAATCCCTTTTTGCTTCTGCTCTTGGGCTGGGGACGTCTAATACCACACGGATTGTTATTTCTTAGCATGACTTTCCAAAATCAGCATGAAATACCTTATATAAGTTTCTTTCTAAGTGAAAAGCTTCACATAGTTATCTTTGGTAAGGGAATAGAGAGATTCATTCCCAGAGGTCTCTTCTGTATTTCTTTAGCTCTCTAAGAAGAAGCAATCAGCAATACCTAAGTATGTCTGCAAGGCACTGAAGGGAGAAAAAAACCTCCACAATTTTGACCCCATCTTTTAAGTGGAAAATAGAGAAGATCGCATTGCTTTAAAGGAATCAGAGAACACCACACTGGATTTTTCTGTCCAGAGCCTCTTTTCCCTGCAGTATTTTCACTTCGTGTCAAGTCTTGTTCCCATCATGCATCTTAGACACCTTTGCAAGGCACAGCTTAATTGGAGTGCTAGTTGGTTAGGAGTGGTTTTGCCAAAATGCATTTTCATGGGATTGTACCAGGTGTGACTAAACTTTCAGAAAGAAAGTTCAGTCTGCCAGATGTAGTTTCATATTAAAATCATAAAAAAGCAAGAGGCAAAGGTACTTATTTCATCTACAGGGTTCAAGTTCAAGTCTCACCTCAATTAAATAACTATCTGTAGAAAGTAAAATGCCTCTAACAAGAAGATATTAAAAGAAAATCACTCCAGGATAGGCAACATCTGAGAGAATGGGAAGGCCAAACTTGAATGGAAGTTTCCGAAAGGCCACCTGATTGCTCTAACTGCTGGGATGTGGGCTGTTCTTGTTTGCTTTTTAATAAAAGGTTTGAAAAGTCTGTTTATTTCACTGCAGGGCAGAGAAGAAAAACTTTTGAAATCTCACAGTTTGGGGTGGGTGGATAGATGGTTGTCAGGGAAATAATTTTCCAGAAATCTTCTTGATATTTTTGGACTGTGGAAAGAAGGGTCTATTCCATCTATTCCCAGTGTAAGAAATGAACAACCCTTTATCACACTGAAAGCACAAATAGCAGTGTACTTTGAAGGAACAGAAACATTCAAACACTTTAGAAAGCCTTTAGAAATCTGCAGAACAACTGCAGATATAGCCTGCCATTCTTTGGCTGTTTGCAAATTAAGCTGTGGTCTTCAGGCACAGTGAGTTTCAAACCAGACCCTTGTTTCCACCATTTGATGCATGAATGTTAGTGATCTATTTGTGATCTTCTGCTGGTGCCTCCTTTTGGGACTTGACTCCTTCTGGCCATTAGACTACCAAGATATCTGATTGCTCAGCCAAGTCTTTGGTATGCATGGCATTCAGCTATTTGCTTGGATATAGTTTTATCCCTCTTCATATTATTGTACATTGAACAATTCCATTAAGCAGCTGACAGTTGCATCTCTTCCATCTCTTCTCACTGTGTTCATCTATCATCCTGGATTTTATCTAGCTCAGTTTTTATTTCTTGTGCTTTGCTGAAGCTTAGCAGAAATGTATACTGCAGAATATGTTGACATAGTCCAGTCCAAAACCAATTTTTCTTGTACCCAGTACCCATGAATTGAGGTCACAGCTCATCATTCTTTCACCTGAAGAGCACAGTTTGTGGCTGCAGCTCACAGTGCTTATCACTGACAGGTGGAATCAGAACTTCTTCTGAAGTATTTCCTATTCTTCTACATCTGGAGCTGTGATAGTGCATAGAAAAGTAATACAGATCTAATACAGCCTTAAAAGCTTATGAATGCAATTATTTTTTGTAACCTGAGTATTTGGAGTTGCACACTATCCATGGGGTTCGTACTGTCAGCTGAAGTTATGCACATACAAATAATGTATTTACTTTCTGCATATAAAATCATGTGTATGCACAAGTTTGGAAATCTGGAGTTGTTGAAGTTGAGCAAGATTGTCTTGAATAATTCAGATTATTTTATTTCCAGTGAATTCACAACTATCATTCCTTGGGAGACTTGCCAGGCTCAAAGGAAATAGGAAATACTCTATAAACTTCAGTTTTGGGATGGAGCATCAAAAGGGCTAACTTATCAGTGTGAAAGCAATTCAAACCAATAAATACTCGGGGTTCTCTAGCCAATATAAAACAATAAAGACAAATGCTATAAACTGATCCTAGAAACCGTGCCAAACCAATTTTTTTTCTCTAAGACTGAAACACTTTCATGCTGCCCCATAGACTGTTTATAATCTTTTACAAAGCCTAGACAGTAAATATTTTTTCTTTCCTACTCCATAAAATCTTGACAACTGGGATCTTAGCCATTTTACACTGAGATAAAACTTTGGTCTTCTAAGATTTTTTTTCCTGCAGAAAAACAGAAGGAGAGACGTCTGCAAAAGAGCACTCATATAGCATATGAGAAACACAGGTGTTATTCTGCTTTTCCTTGCTGAGGCCAGGAATTCATACCCCATACTGCCAAACCCAGGTAGATGCTCTGACCAGCTGCCTGTTCTGGACTCATGCACTCCTGTTTTGATTACCCAATCCATCTTGGATCTGGGAGGTATCTCCCAGTCAGTTCTGGTCTGCAACCTCCGTTTGTATTTGCACATGAAATAGCAGCTAAAAAAATTCCCAACCAGCTCCAGGTTTGACTGTGATGCTGTTTCAGCAAATAACTTAAAGTGTGTGCAAAATTTAAACCTAAGCAGGTTTTTTACAGTTCATGGAATGTTACAGTCCATGAGGAATGTTCTACTGTCATGCATAAAACAGGTACTGCAGCACGTGTTGTATATACTTCACAAACAATGTAGGTTAGTTCATATACTAAATAATTTAGAAGCTAGGAGCACCTGGGTTGGTGGTCCTCTGGCAGGAATCCTGGCAGGATAGCACATGAAGGAAAGAAGGGGTGAGCAGTGCCAGGGAATTGCTCAGGAGAGGTCAACTTTCCTCATATTGTCACAACACAAGTTATAATCAAAACCAGAGCTGAACATTGGGTTGGTTTTCTTTAGCACACAATTTGTGCTCATTGTGTGAAAAATATGATATGATCTCTTTGGGTTTGGAGACTTCAGCTACCAAAGTTTAATTTTGTAATTTGTTAGCTGGCACGTTAAGGGAGTAATGACCAGTTTGTCATTACGATAGCAACTGGGTTTAGTACTGTCATGGGGGAGCTGGCTGCCAGCGGGTGGGCAGAACAGTCCAGAGCTGCCCAGTTAGTGGCCTGCCATCACCATCTGAGGACTAGGCAGGTGCTGGATGTCTGGCGTAGGCTTGTTGCTCCTGACCACAGTGCTGCTGGCAGTATTTTTTTTTAAATTTAGAAGGCTTGGTGTTCAAAACAGGACAAAAAGTCAGATTGACTCAGTTCTTGGTTTGTTTTATTCCTGATGCCCCTAATTGAAAGTTACAAGAAAGGAAAGTAAAAAGTTTGGTAAGCTATGCCTTTATGCCTAAATAACCCTATAGAAAAAAAGGTTCTGGGCTGGGTTTCTCACACTAGTGAAAGGTGACATAGAATATCTCTATGGGGGAGTATTAGCTGCCTAGTTCTTCTCCATGTTATGGAAACCAAGTCTTGGTTTATTAGACATTGTAACAAGCTGTCTTGACAAGGTGGCAATACTTTTCTGGGGATGGTTTGTCAAAACAGGTCTTGGAGACAAGCTTGGCCTGTCCAAATTAAGTGCTGGTGTCAACATTGGCAGCTGTGCTGATGCAGTGACAGTATGTGCCAGGGGTGACATTGGCCTTTCAACTCTGTCAAGCCTGCTTATTGACTTAAAGAAAAAAAATTTGAACAAAGGTTGGAATATTTGCTGGGAGTACTGTAAATTCTGAATTAACAGAGCTGTGAATAAAATCTAGGCAGAGTCTCTCTGTTAGGCAGAACAGAAGAGAAAGATGAAAGTCAGTCTGAGAAAGACTCCAAACCTTTCTATTTTAGCTGCTAAATATAATGTAGAAAGTTTTACTATTCTCATTTTTGCTTGCCAAAATGCCTCTCTTCTAAGGGTGATTTGAACATTGCAGACATGAGAAAAAATAATCAGGTGCAAAGTGAAATCTGCTCTCTGAGATCCTTCTTATGCAGGTATTTTTTGTGCATTTAAGACAAGCCAGGTATATGGGAGAAGAAGATATTGAAATAAATAAAAACAAAGATCAGTTTTCCTCTGAAGAGTGACAGTAATCAGTTTTTCTTGTTTCTCCCTAATTTCTATATCTAAAGCTTTCAATTTACAAGTAAAAAGATGTGGATTTATTTTCCTTCAGGGCAGCAGTACGTGTTTATCCTGGATACCAAGTTAGTTTCTTTGTACCCCAATCATCACTGCCACTTATACCTTACAAGTAATATAGGCAACAGAAACTGCATTAGACATCAGTTATTGCATTGTAGCTGGGGTCTTCAATATGCTCTTTATGGCACATGCTCAGCCTTTTACTGAGCAAGCAGATATAATTCACTGGATTTAGTAATGCTCAGAGAGGAATGAGTACAATCCATATAGCTAGGCTGGCTCTGTGGGTCCTGGTGGAATGAAATGCTTGTTGCCAAAGTCAGTACATGCAACCGGCTCCCATAATATGTAATGTTGAAACACATATTTTGCATAACATAATTTGCTTTTTTTCCAACCTATTCACCAATATGTGAAATGCAGATTAAATGTGCTCTGGGAGATTTGTCCTTTCTTTTTTCGTTTTTTTTTTTGGTTTTTTTTTTTTGGTTTTTGTTTTTTTTCCCACTTTTAGTTTAACTTTCCTAGCCAGCTTCTGAAAGCTCACACCCTAAATTTTCAGTTTTTCAGAGTTCTTCTGTCTTTGTGCAACCTTGCTGCCAGGTAACTGTAGACGCCTGGTGGATGCAATCACTCATTTACTTCCTGCTTTTTATGCCCAGCTGGCACTGGCAGCGTTGTTGGCGAGATGCTGTCTGAACTTTTTAAGTTGCGCAAAGGAGTGGTGTTTAACAGCTGAACTTCTGCTGCACTGTTTCTTGTTTGAGAGCCTTGCACTCACTGCAGGGAGAGATTGAACACAGACATTTAAACTGTTTGCATGTTTTTTCATGTTCTCATTTTCTGCCTCAAATATTTCCTCTTGCCAAATGACCTTCTCAGTATTTGCTTCCAAACCCTGGAGTGCAGCTCCTCAGACCTGGTTTGTTATCCCCATAGGCAGCTGACAACTTCTCTTGCAATGGTACAATCCCCATTCCTTCTCCCACGAAAAAATTGCCTTTTGCTCCCAGAAAAAATGGCTCAGGTTAGAAAATTAACATATCTCAAATTTTTGCAATGCAGTGTGGATCTTTTTTCTTGGAACTATATTTTTTTTGTGAACATGGTATATGAAATAGGGTCACTGCTATATAATCCTTAATTTGTTTCTCAGATGGAATAGTTTGTCATTGAAGGGTTTGCATATACTTCACCGTTTTTCTAGGCAAGCTGAATCTAAACTGTTATCAGGACAAAAATGGGAAAGCCTTTGAGTGTTTACTGTTATGAAATTCCTACTCTGATGCGCAAGCAGGTGTATGCCTGAATCCACAATTTGCAGTTTTAACTAAGCAATTTGGACAGTAGCCTCACATGGAATTTGCTCATTTCTACCTTGAACTCATTATGATATAAACTGAAATGTACTTCTCTGCAGGATGTTCCTTAAAAGCCTGGTTCTAAATGTGTACCTCATCACAGAGGATTTGCAATCACCACTCTTGCACAATATTTTGGGTATGAACAGCTATATAAATTAAATTATCGCCTTTATTAAATTTGGATTGAAGGTTAATTACAGCTATTTTAGAAATGCTGAATGCAGCTGCTTGATTTGGGCAGAACTACATGAAAATACTGTCTGCTGTGATATTTACTCTTCCTTTCTTAGATTTTAGATTAAGTTTTTAAATATTGCACTGAAACATATTTGACATATAAATATTTTCCAAAGAAAAATGTTCAGGAATCAAATGAATTATTTAAAATGTTATGACACTGGTGTGAATATGATTCACTATTTATACCTTGTGTAGACACAATTCCCAATCCCTGGGTAATTCTTCAGTACACCAGACTATTCCAGCAGCTTGTATATGTCTTCGCGACCGTCAGGCTTAGTTTGAATAGCAACTGGCATCCCTAGCAAAGCCTGGAGAATTTGATGCCAAAGCAGGGCGTTCACTGGATCCAGCAATCTAAGCAAAGTGCTGTCTTAGCTAAGCAGTAGAGAATGCCAAGGAGGGGAATAAAACTGTGATTCTTGTTCTCCACAGATGATTAGATAGTTAAAGCTAAAATGGAAGGATACATCTAATGCTGCTCAGCTGTAAACCCTCTCCTAAAAATGGGGTCATTCCTATGTAATGAGAAAAAATACAGAGATCTTCTCCATTAAACTAGTGGCTAGGACACTCAATGGGCTACATTCTAAAATGTCTTTATTTATGATTTGGAGAAGAATCTAATCCAACGCACTGCTATTGGATACTCCAGATTTGTGCTTTTCCTCCTGCAAAGTTATTTCATTTCCTATGAATATTTCATGGAGCTGGGATTTCCAGCCAGATGAGTGCTCTAACAACTGGATGATATCTTCTATCTCTTCCTACCACTTGTCCTGGGAATATCTTGTTAAGTATATGAAGTGGAATGGCCTTAGTTGGAGAAATAGAGTAATTCCATGATACTGTGCAATCCAGGCACTGTTCATGGGTGTGGAAAATTTATGCAAGATCCTGATCTGAATCATCACCTAAAACCATCTTTGTATCAAGCATGGTAGAGGAATGCCTACTAATGTTACTGATGTTACTGATGATAGTCATTGAGACTCCTGGTGGATCAATGGCATCAGGCTGTAGGTGATATGATACATAGCCTCTTATTTTGGCATGATGAAATTTTATTAGACTTGGATATGATTAAGCGGGAATAGTAAGGGTCGTAAATTGTGGAGTTTCTTGCAGATGTAGCCTCTACATTAACAAAGAGTACTTGGCTTTTTATGCTGCTGATTGCATTTTTCCAGCTGAAATGATTGAAGTTATGAGTTTTTCCTGAAGATGAAAGTCATACCTGAAGGTTTCAAGATTCTTTAAAACTGGAATGTCTTTAAAATGGGAATGGTATTGCGCCCCTTAAAATGACTTTCTGTAACTCATGCTACAAGTTCAAAATCCTCAACTTCTTCTGGCTCCATTCTTGCTTATATCTCTGCTTTTTCTCATTGCTTCACTTTCTCTAACTTACCACTAAGCAAGGCACTTAATCACATGCATAACAGATGATAAAGAGAGCTACGGTGACTAGTGCAAAAATCCCCAAGAAAAGAGGTATTTTCTATGAAAAGCAGACAGAACTTTTTTTTCTTTACTAGTGGCCACAGCTCTTTAGCTGATGGAGCCACCACTATTGCTCATGACATCCAGAAAATAATTTATTTTATTGACATTTTTAAGGGACTTCAAAGCAATGTGAAAAGCTGTTGCAGGCTTGCAGAAGTAAACAAGATATGAAGATACATTGTCTTAGGCATAGAGTTTTGAAAATAATTTTCACAACTTTTAGATAAAGATAAATGGATAGTAGTTATTAAAAATTGCCAGCAGGTGATTCTCCTTGATTTTAGGGATTTTGTATGATTAATTTGTTTTTCTTTCTAATTCCCATCTTGCCTATTTATATCTAGGTACCAGAATATCTTTAAAACACATGATCTTCAACCCACTGACATAGTAGTGAAATATGTGCCACTTAGCTGTTCCCTCTTATTAGATTCAAATTTACTTCATTTTTCACCTCAAACAGACCTTACATTACTGTAAATTATTTACATAAAAAGTCCTAAGTCATGATAATAAAGTTAATGAAAAATGTGTTCT
>VZTL01008284.1:6522-17606 GCA_013400535.1 Scopus umbretta
AAAGAAAAAAAAAACCCCCTTCCCCCCCCCCCCCCCCCCTTAAATTGCAGTCTATGCCAGGTCATTGATTTATTTAAGTTCATGTATATATGCACTGAGTCTGAAAATGTAAAACAGCCATTTTTTTGTAACATACCAGCAGTGAGAATGGCTGGTGTAGTATAGGTACAAAATCTGGCATGGACAAGCACAGTGAAATTGCTTATTTATGCATTTATTGTGTTTGAGAAGAAAAGCTTGTGTTGGGAGAAGACAAATTATGGAACATGCTTAAGAGGATTTTTTTATTACGTTTTTAGCAGAACTGAACATGACTCCTCAGACATTTTTCTTAGGAGTGAGTGAGACAAAAGAAAACTTAGGGATGTTTTCTAGCCAAGGAGATAAATTTTAAAAAGTTGTATCACTGGTAGCTTTTTGGAACAACTTACCGTACAGAGGGAGTCCTCAGTGGAAAACAAGCAACAAAATTCCCTGAAAATTTTGGTTTATTTGCAGGAAATAGAGGTTGCAGAAAGTCTGGGTTATTGGTGCTGAAGTTTGCCTCCCAACAGATTCCTGCATTCTGTAGTGATTTGCAAGTGCTTTTGCTTTGCTTAAAGGGAAAACGTAGAGACACAAAGAGCTAGCTGAAATGCTAAGAGTGTCAAGGGAATTGAAGTAAATACCTAATCAGATTTTGGAACTCTTCAGTGATAGAAACTTTGTCCACAGCAGTACTTTTCCCTTCAATAACAGTATAATTAAGTTACTCCTATGACAACTTCCTACTTTCAAAGCATCATTATAACAGAAATTGCGGGGAAAAAACAAACTTTAAGCTGGAATGTCGTACACAAAGGGGAGTTACGTGCTCTCAGCAAGCTCAAGAGTCTAAATTAAAACCTCTTGTATGGAGCGTGGCATTTTACTCTACAGCCGAGTGGATTCAGTGATTAACTAGCACTGAAAGGCGGGATCCCACCTTCCCATCTTGCCTGCTGGTACTTGTTTTTTCTTTGTTGCCTGCATTAGCATTTATTTGCTCCTGTGGTCAGCTTCTTAACCAGCTCACCCTGCGTTAGAAAAACAGCTAGCAAAAGAATTGTGAGTGTTGAAGGAGAGGGTCAGTCCTTCAGCTGTCTTATAAAACAACCCAGAGACTTCACCAGGCACATCTCATCTTCTTTTGTCCATAAGCTGTGTAAGAGCTTATGGACGTGGTCACTCAGATACATTGCTGGGGCTCATCTGACTCACGCTCGCTTGCCAAGCTATGATAAACCCAACTGTGTCTGAATTCTGTAATTCTGTTGAAAGGATCTTGAGTCCCCATTTGTTGTATTTGGCACTGAACACTTGAAAATCAAGCTGTATATGCCTTCAGGAGTGTTTACTGGATCTTTAACAGAGTAGCAGCCTGGGTGGGGGAGAGGAGGGGTTCTGAATCCGTTCGCTTTTCCTGGCCCTGATGTTTGGTCGATGGGGCGAGGTGTTCTTCAGGAAGCTGCATCTGGAATTCATGTACAATAGCCGAGGCATGAAATATGCAGACTATATGTATCGATTCACAATGGTGCTTTCAGTAGCTATTGGCAGGAAGTTTGTTATTAATGCAAGAAGGAGGAAATGATATTGAAGGGCTTGATGAAGTACTCTGCTTTAGACTAAAATGTAACATAATACCCAAGGTCTTTACTTGATATAAATTAAATCTAAGGGGGGGGATTCTATTTGACAAAATTCACAGTAAAATTCCTATTCATAGATGAACGCAGTCATTGTGAAATGACTTATATTGGTACTTTATTTCCCTTCCCCTGATAATAAGATGGCCAAATACTTTCCAGATGTCAGTATGAAATAAACTTTGAGTGAGGTTTTGTTTTTAGATGGGAAAAACCTTACCTTTGCCATGTCTGTGCCTTCTCTTTTATTCTTAAATACATGTTATCATAGTGTGGATCTTCTGTTTGCTTGTTACGTGCTTTTATTTTGCTTTGTTATTGTCTTTTATTTCTTACCAGATATTTTTGAAAAAAGATTACTTTAACTAACTTAGTAAAAGAATGAGTGCATATCCCACTTTTATGGCTGGCTTTAAATGTGCTTTTATTTATTTAAAGGGTGCTAATCCTTTATGGTGCACTGAACTTGGAATGCTACCATTTCAAAGTGAAGATGAAACTGAGGCATGCAACTGCGTAACTTGCTCAGTTCTTAAGTTTCAAATATTCAAAAATCAGAGCTAGATTTTTCTCTTTATTTACTTTTCATTTTAACTGTAACATTCTGAAGTGTCTGAATTGCCCATTGTAAGACAAGCATCAATACCTAGCAGTAAGAGAGCGTTCTCCCTCTTATGCTTATATACCTTTTGATTTTGCCAAAAGAAACATTTGTGAAATTTCTAGCTTTAGGGTTCTTTGCAATATTTATATGAGTTCAAAATTTGTTTTTAGCAGAACATTTTCTTAAAATGTCAACTGTTGTTTCACGTGGTGGTTCAGCATATTGAGATACAGGAAATTACTTTTGGCTCTAAAGCCTGCTACAAAATAAAAGTCAAATTAGCTTATTCAATTGCTTGATTTGATGATGGACCCATCTAAAAGCCACCTGTATTTTGTAACCAGTAAATCTTTTTTCCAGTCCTATGTTCTTGTTTTACTGACAGCTTGCTTATTCTTAAAATTTTGTTGTTGGTCAGGACTGCCTAATATTTTCAGCACCTTGCACTATCCCTCTACTAGGTGGGACGTGAATATACGGACCTGTTGTCACTAGATAAGCATCTCTCCTTCATCCCCTTCAACTTCTCACTGCACTTTTGGAATCCCAAGTTAAGTTCTGATAGTGGAAGAATGAGGAATGAAAGGATGTTCAACTTCCATCAGCTGTACAGGCAGTGAACTCAAGAGCTCTAAAATATGAATTGATTTATTACAAAATGAGGAAGCTGTGAAGACAGATGTTGTCCATGTGATAGATAAATGCACTGTAGTTCTTACACAGCTACACACTTAGGAGCACTAACAGTTCTTTAGTGTTTTAAAAATAGACAAAACAAAACAAACACCCCAAAACCCAGAAACAATCCTTCCAAATGCCTCTAAATTTTCTTGTTTTGAAATTCAGAAGAAAAAAGTCAGAGAAGTCAACGGGCTTCACCTTCTGGTATTTCTCCTCATAATTGTCTTCACCTTTGTCTCTTCTGCATTTTGAAATATATTTATCCTCTTTTAAAGAGTTTCAAATATACAACAGCAGCTGGCCTTGCTAGACAATGAGTCTTGGCCAGGAATGGCTGAAGCGGACAGGGACCGTCTTCAGCTTATCAAAGAGAAGGAGGCTCTTCTTCAGGAGTTACAGCTCATCAGTCAGCAGAGACGATCCCCAGAAGACATTGCACGTTTGGAGGAAGAAAAAAGACGCTTGGAGGATGAAATTCAACGGGCTCGAGCAACGTCTGCTCATGGGGCTACTGAAAGGTTTGGGAATTTAAATCATTTTATTATCTACTGTAAGATCCATATAGGTAATTTCAAAAGGAAGAGTAGGTAATTTCATTGTGTTTAAGAAACAAACAAACAACAATGCTAATAGAGTAATTTGCTTTCAGAAAAGGAAGAGACTGCTCCTGGCTGCCATTATTTAATTCTGTCTCTCTTGAAGTTTTCTGAAGGAGAGCTAGAGTGATACTGACTGGTCAGTTGTCCTTACATTCATCTAAACAGTCTGAATAAGAAGACGACATCAGAATAGAGTCACGAAAGATACTTGGAAAAAGTCTGAGTGATATTGTCTGATAATAGAGACCTGAATAACAGTACCTGGACAGTGAAAGATTTTTTGTTATTTTGCAGTGGAGTAATATTCATCTCCAAAAGCATCAGAACAAAGATCCTTTCCTGTATTTGGTTTCTGCCTTATAACAGGAAAGTTAAATGATTAAGTTTTTACTGCCTTTTGTATACAGTTTTCCTTTTAATTTGCAATCTCAGCAGTGGGAGCATATCCCAACTCTGACATTCAGAGAATGTAGTAAACAGAGTCATTCTTGAAAACTTAAATTAAACATAGTTATGTGTAAAAAACCAAACAAGCCCCAAAATATATTAATGGAAACACTGTGTTTATTTCAAAGTTGTCCAGTTTTTCCTGTAGCCGAAGAAATGGACAAAACCTCTAACCTCTTCTTGTTACCATAGACTGCTTCCAGTGAAAGTGAGAAAGTACTTGTTTCCCAGACTTGCTTCTCTTAAATAGTGGTAAAAACCCAGGTTTGACACTTGAGGAAAACTACATGAACCAGCTTTAATGTGATCTGTGTAAAGGTTAATATTTACATAATTAAGACATTTTAAAAATACTTGGAAGTGCCTTCCATATACAAACTTCAGTTCCTTTGAAAAGGCCTATTTCAGACAGTAAATTCAGACAATAAATAGAAAATTGACAGCCAACCTGTAGTTCAGTGTTACATATTTTGCAGTTTTTGCAATATTGTTACAGTGGCTTTCCTGATTAAACTGACAGAAAAGGGAGTTCGCTTTACACTGCAGTGTAGTAAGTTTTATTTGTTGTTTTTGGGCCCTCATGTTAGGTAGTGCATACTATGCTGGCAAGAAGGCCAAGCTATTTTTCCATGTAGTTCATGCTGTGGAAACCAGCGTTCCAATGTGATACTTGATATTTCAAATGCTAGCAAAAAGTTGAGTAGAAGTTAGAATAATATTGAAGGGCACTCTATGTATAACACATTGGAGGAAAGTGTAACTATTAGTAGCCCTAATTTATTTGTTTGTTTTAGGCTTAGGAATAACCAAACCCATTCCTAGTTCTGCTTTGCTCTTTCTACTTTCTCCTAATCGTGAAGTACAAAGAAGTTTCCTCTTTAAATAATTACCAGTTCCATTCTGTTATTCAGTTTTAAAGGCACTGAGTTATGTGCAGATCAAAACTAACTTAAAATCTGTATGACAGAGGTGGGGTTTTCTGTGGGATTTTTTTTTTATTTTTTTTTTTTTTTGTGGTTTGGGTTTTGGGATTTTTTGGTGTGGGGTTTTTTGGGTTTGGTTTGGTTTTGGTTTTTTGGGGTTTTTTTTGGTTTGTTTTTTTGTTTCTTTCTTTTGGTTCCTGCATGCAGTGCCTTTATCGTTTAAGTTTACATAGCTGAGCTGCAGACTTCCTTGTAACCCTTGGTTAACGTGGTCTGGGGTCCACAGAAGAAGGAGAAAAACCTCAGTGTCGCACACGCTCGAGTGTGCAGCTTCTGCCGTGTGGTTGCAATGAAGGCAGCTTCCCCAGAGGGCGGTGGGGTTGCTGGAGCACAGTGCTACAACCCCTTGCCAGCATATGAATTGATGAAGTTGGAGGCCAAAGAAGTTGAGAGATTTGTGTTTTTACTGCTAACAAAGTCGTATTTTTTTTCATATCTTAACCATACAAAGTTTATTGAGACTAATGCTGCCATTTTGTTTTATCCAGAAGGACTCTCTTTTTATTGATCGCCCACCCCCCTTGCCCATTAACATGTTGAATTCTAGCAGCTGTCTTTGCAGTTGAGGAAAGTCTGAAGCATGCAAATAAGTTTGATCTGCTTTCTCCAAACTTTCTATCAGAATCCCAATTTCCAGCCAACTTGTGAATGCAGGGCTGGAACCGTAACTTTCCTGGATGTACAAACGTACAACACAAACCAGATTACCACCCTGATTTTATTCTGAAGTTCAGTGATTGGGCTTGGAAAAGGAAAACACCAGGAATACTTACAATTCTGGATTCAGGAAAAGAATAAATGTGATATCAATGGATTAAACCTGTTCTTCAAAGTTTTAATAATCTTGAAACGCAGAATTTAAGGTATCTTATAGGTGTACATATATGTATATATAAAATAGACTGACAGCATAAGTGCATTCCATTTGTGTTGTGGCAGTGGTCCTGAATAATTCAGCTGCTTGTTGTTAGAATGGGCAAAAAATAAGTTGCAGCAAGACATTTGTGTCAAAACTTAGTATTCAAAATGCTGTATCACCTGCTTAAATATAATGATATATTAATGTACTTGAAACACCTAGAATTAGAGCTTAAAGCTGAGTTTTATGGTTACTTGTTAACGGAAGTCCGCCAGAATTTTTCTTTTTAACTTTGAAGTTTGACACTAGCTTGGATAATGGGGCTATCTGGAATATTTTTTTCCTGCCAAGGTGATGAAAGTCATAGTAGTTCTCTATTTTACTGGCACAATCAGGTTGATGCAAAGGAAAAAAAAAAAAATCTTGTAGAGTCTGATGTTTTTATGTAGGGCTTTTTATTATTTTTGCTAATTGCTGTAGTGTATTTTCAACATCATGACTCTTACATTGTGCCTCAATTACTTTTCTTGTCTGGGAATTCTGCTGGAGTCTTGCTTCTTGTGTTCTTGCTGGAATTACCATCGCTACATACAAGCTGTGTAAATTAAAACTTTTCATTAAACGGTGAAACTTCTTTTTATATTCCAACCTGCAATGTAGTGATATTTTTCTGTACTTGGAAAGCTCCTAGCACTTCCTGAGCACTACTGTAATGAAAAATAGTAATATGTATCTGTTTAATTATAGGATACTGTTACAGGAAAAGAGAAATTGTTTGCTTATGCAACTAGAAGAAGCTACGCGTTTAACCTCATATTTACACTCCCAGTTAAAAAGGTGAGTTATGTAAAACCAGCAGGTTTTCAACTTTAACTGCAGCAGAGAGGAATATTAATAATGTATAAAGTTTATCTTTTAATACTTTAATGTATGTGTGCCAAATAAATTAATTTTTTTACTAAATTTGTACAGTTTGGTCTATGGAATGTGATGATCTGGATGGAGTTTTATAAATAGTGATGGCTGTTTTGGCTAGATTATTATGTGTATTTGGGAAGTTTATATGTTATCATATTTTCTGAAAAGAAGACCTGTACTTTAAACCTGTTGTAATATTGTTACAGTTTTACTAATATGAAGGCAACATTCTTTTAGGTTCTGTGGGGTTTTAATATTCTGATACCTTCTCCAAAGGAGGGGTTTTTGATCCCCGGTGAGATGACAAAATTTTGCCATTTAAATACAAGAATGTGCTAAGACCCACACAGAAGCCCAGAATGTCTTGCGTGTTCACACTCGCAGCTGCCTTTTTAGATGCAGCTCTTGGGGATTCCTCAGCTCAACACCACGCCAACATCAAAAGCTCAATTCCTGCTGTGTCTCACTTCATCTCTCTCGGTCACTTATATTCTACTCTCCCTAACTGTCTGAGAGTGATAAGAGGAACTGGAATAGGATTCATCCTAAAATGTTTTTTATTTTGCACTGGAAAAACTTGGGAGGGTGAGGTTTACACAGCAGTTTGTTAGGACTTTTGAAATCCCTTCACACTTCTTCTCCCCGATATGTTTATGACCCATCATTAATGTAAATGCAAGCTGGATCATGGTAATCTACCCTTCCTGGCTTTACATTGAGTCCATTGATCCAGATCCTGCCCTGGCCTCTTTTTTGCCAACTTATGTCTGCTTACATGTTGGAGGAAAGAGTAGGATCGTGCTGTTGGACTGTTTGTCTTCAGGCATTTGGTCCTGATTTGGTTGTCACTTGCTGCCAGGTCACTGGAACTGCCATGTTCCAGTCATGGTTGTGCTTGAGACCAGGGCAAGAGACATGAGCTATACCTTAAAATGTCAAATCATCTCTCTGTGTCACGGTACTGAATACATGTAAAATTGCTTGAGTAACCTGGATTGACGTTTTTATGTCTGTGCGTTTTTTTCTGATTGTATTTGAAAGGGCTTTTTTTCTTTTCTCTTTCTTTGCCTGCTGTAGTCTGTCGGCTAGCACCCTCACAATGTCCTCTGGCAGCAGCAGGGGATCCCTGGCCTCTAGTCGTGGATCCTTGGCTTCCAGCAGAGGCTCCCTCAGCTCGGTCAGCTTTACGGACATCTATGGCCTTCCGCAGTATGACAAATCAGACAGCGTTACAGACTACGGGCAGCATTTACGCTTTGATATAATTCCCTTCGAGTCTCTCACAAAGGATGTGCCTTACGCTGATCCCATCGGACACTCAAATTTCAATAAGCAGCGGAGGTCTCTGGATACCCCGCAGTCTCTGGCGTCCCTGTCATCGCGGTCCTCCTTGTCATCGTTGTCCCCTCCAAGCTCGCCTCTGGACACCCCATTTCTCTCTGCGTCTCGAGATTCTCCCTTAGCTCAGATGTCAGAAGGTTTTGAGGAGATGGCAAGCATAGGAGCCCTGGAAATGCTCAGGGCTCAGACCACAGCATTGGGTGACGATGATACACAAGGACCAAGCTCATCTCAGATGTCCACTTACCCTGTGGACAGTGAAGGGCTGCGAGAAATGGGACCACAGCTGACTGCTGTCCAATCTGGTGGAGGTGAGTTTCTGGACATTATTGTTTTGTCACATTATCATAGCAAATGTCACACAGACCTAAGCATACTAGCACAGTAGACGTTGTTCCTCAGTTTGGCTTATTTTACTTCCATCAGTTAAAAATTACATGGTAGATGTAACCCGGGGGGGATAGGGGAAGAAATATAAAACCAAACCCCAAAAAACCCCCAGACACAAAACCAGGCACGAAGTGATGCTGCTGACAGTGCTTGAAGGCTGGCTGACTCCACGCTGAATTCGTACACACCCCAGAGCAGGTTCCCATATCTAAGGTCTGCGGTTGAGCAGAAGCCACAGTGGCATGGCAGTCATGAGTGCACGGTGCACTGCGCTCATGAGTACAGTGCTTCAGCTTCATCAACCAGGGAGCATCTTTTGTAGGGGGTGTGTGAGAAGTTAAGCATCCGCTTGAGTGCTTGTCTCAGAGAAGTGTGCTCTGTGATTGCAGAGGAGCGGTGTGTGCAGTCACCACGGCACACATACTGTTGAGTTTTCTTTTCCTGCTTGACTGTGAGGTTGATGGTCATGCTTTAGCTTGCGTTGGTGGAGGCTTCTGAGGCACTACCATTGAGAAACGTAAATTAGAGAGATCAAAAGAGGAAACAGAAATCTCTTTAAAAAAGCAAAATAAATTTAAGAACCTGAGCGTACAGGCACGTGAGAAATTTCTTTTCCTGCTTTAATCAAGTGAAGAACTGCTGTAAAAATGAGAGAGAGTTATTCCTTCATGATGATGCTTTTGTGTGTTGGCTTGCTTGTATCTCTAATAAAACCATACCAGTAGAGAAGGGCATTTAGAGAATATTTTTACTATTAAAGATAGTAATTCCCATCCCATTTCTATATTCAGAATTCTGTGTTTGCAATTGTGTAGAATGTTGCATCCAGGACTTACGACATCAGGAGTAAGGTGAAATATAACCAGAGAATGTATCATGTTATTCTACCAAAATTGTATTTGTCAAGTGATAATGAGAAGGAACATTGACAGTATCTAAGGAAAAGCTTTCAGCTTTTTATTTTTACAAAGAAAATGTCACCACTATGCTAAAAAGCCTGTATTGCTCAAACAGCATTTGAGTCTAGACTCACCTACTTTCCTTAACACAGCTAGCGTTGCCAGAAGATACTGCTGCAGAATTTACATTTACTAGATGTAAACATTTTTAGTGCCCATATTGCAGCTTTCAGACCAAAGTAAACAGAATTCCAGAGACCAGCATGTAAGCTTGTGCTTAAATTAGTGCCGTGAAGAGGCTTCCTGAGGCTTTCTTTAAACCTCAGAGCAGACCACAGCGTGTCTTCACCCATTGTGGTAAGTGAAGCTATGTTAGTAGTTCATTTATAGCTTGTACTTGCTTCCTAGAAGTGAAGGTCGGGTCTAAGGGCCTAGGGAGCAACAGGATGAGGGTCAAGTTCCTGGTTTGGTTTTCCTTTTCTCCCTTCTCTGTCACATTTCTACACATTTAACATTTCTCTGAAAACCTCTGGCAGAACATGCCTGTGCTACCTGCTGTCGCTGCTGCGGTGTCCAGCTCCAGCTCCTAGTCCAGGGATTACAGTTTTTCTCTGTGTACAACAGAGTGCTTTGTGTTGCTTTTTGAGGAAGAATGTATCGTTAAAAGGTAGCCAGGCTGTATTTTTTTGAGATTTTTTTTTTATATATATTTGAATTTGAAAACAATTGCCTAAGAAAAATTTGTTTAATTTCTCATTTTTGGCTCTGGAGTCATGACTACTTGGAGCTCCATGCTCACTAGCTGGTGGGTTTGCAATTGTAATGCAGTTGTTTACAAGTAGCAGATGGAAGTTTTGAAATTATTTTGGTTTTGTACTCTTTTCTTGAAGAATTTGACGGAGCATCAAGCTTATGTATCAGTTTGGGAACCCTCAGATGTTGTGGGGGGGGGTGTTGGTTTTCACTAAGGTACTATGCAATGTGCTTTGCTGCTGCCACCCAATGGTCTGGTAGCATAATGCGACACTAGAAAAACCAGTAAGTCTCAGCTAGGACAAATCTTTTGCCTGTTCCTTCACTAGACAAAACACGAGGTAATTTTTGCAAATTCTGGAGGCCAGGAGGGTTAACACTGAATAAACAGCATGTACTTTTCACTGAAGCAGCACTTGGGCACGTTCAAGGAGTTCTTCAGGAGTCGCAGTTTTGATGTTCAGTTGTTGATCCGCTGTTTTATTGTTCTGCATCTGTCTTAGGGACACACTGTAAAATATGGTACCCTGTGTGAATGGAGGGAATATGCCTAAGAGGTTAAATCCATCATATTTATAAAGCTGGAAGTGGGAGGAAACATGTTAATAAAATATTTGCTTTAATATCTTCACTATCTCTTCTTCTCTATCCTAAAATAATCTTGCAAGTGCTAGATTTCCTTTAATGCCTAAATAATCTCATTTGCAAAATATTGTCAGAGATCTAAAAGGTGATTTATCATTATGTGCTTTTTATTTTGTCTTGTTTCTCATGCGGCACAACAGAAAAATTCACTGTAAGTGAACCTGAAATACTTATTGCGCTGGTTTTGCCTGTAATTCCCAGTGTGTTTATTTTCTGTGTGAAGTGTTGGTTGGTTGTTTTGGGTTTTGTTTTGGTTTTTTTTTTTTTTTTTTTTTTTTTTTTTTTTTTGAGAAAAAGA
>VZTL01008285.1:0-18445 GCA_013400535.1 Scopus umbretta
CTGTTTTTTACACTCTTTGATTCATCATTCCTGCTCTTGGAGACAGGCTAGTAAGAAGCAGTAGTTGGTGTGCTGCTGGGTCTTTTGCATGTTTTGGGCCAGCATCTTGTCCCATGATCTTGACTCTTCCCCTTGTGATGTCCCCTTTCCTTTCCTTTCCTTGCCTTTCCTTGCCTTGCCTTGCCTTGCCTTGCCTTGCCTTTCTTTTCCTTGCCTTGCCTTGCCTTGCCTTCTGAACAGCCCGTGGCACAAAGCGTAAAAGTGAAGTTTGGTAGCAGTTTCAGATCACCAAGCTCTGTGCTGATCCCTGCAGCCAGCATGGATTAAGTACAGCCTTATAAAAAATAGTTGCAAAAATAAGAGTGGAGATGACATAAAGCATTGCCAAGATTAGCTTCCAAAAATATTTCTTATCTACAGCCTACTTGAATGGGCAGGACCTCCTTCCTCTGATACCTTTCACACATTTTTGTCTCAGCTTATGTGGTATGTGAATTATTCACGGTCCACTGGCATAACTTTGCTGCCTACTGCAGTTTTGGGCAACATGTGCTTTTCTCACCTAATCTACCAGCAAACATGCCATCCGCAACCCCATGCCATGCCTGTTTGTGGCTCTGGCAGGTAATTGGGAGCAAAAAAAACCCAGCAAATGGTCTGTCAGAATCCTGGAAATGTTTGGTTCAGCTACTCTCTGGACTGTTTGGACAAACCAGAGCCAGAAAAGTTAAAGTCGATCTCCTGAGGCTGTTGGGTGACTACCTGCAAACATGAAGAGATTTTTGGGGCATGGATATGTGCCTAGTATCATATGTAGAGGAAGCCAGAAGGCTTCTCACAGATGTTACTCTACATAGGTATAAACAAATACTAAAGAATGAATGCAATTATTTAACTAGAATCAATATATTCTGGTTTGGATTTGTATAGGTGTTTTGAGTATGGCCCAGGACGTTTTCTGCTAAGTGAAGGTACACGCTCAAATACAGTGAGAGGCAGACACTTTATTAGGGTAACACAGAAAGTGAGGCAATAATATCTGTGTCACTAGAGTAGTGATTTCATTGAAACAAAAAAGATAAGCTTTTCAATGACAAACTGTATTTGCTAGTACTGTATTGTTTTTTCCCTTGATAATACAAGGTAATATGCATATAAAAGAGAAACCAGCAAGAACTGCTCCCCCACACCAGAAAAGACACCACCATCCCCCTCCAAATTCAGAAGAGAGTGCCCCAATCTGGTCTTCTAAAGATGAGATCCAGGTATGGTGCTTTTAAAACCTCATCTTTCAAAGACTGTTAGATATGTTAATAGCACTCTCTGACTTTCCACAGTGTGCAGGACTGAGCTTCCAGGAATTGCTCCCAAACATTGGTGTACTTTGTGGCTCTACGTGAGCACTCAGCATGGGATTTGCAATTGTGAACACTAAAGTGCAGGTCAGACCGTGTACTCCACCCCATGTACAGATCAGCTTCGTGAAGAAACTCCTCCAGGGCCAGGGTCCTGATTTTAGGACCCAGGTGCACATCATTATGTTTTGTGTCTTAAATATTATCAAGCCTTAAATATGACACAGTTCCATCTTTGCCCCTAGAATCGCTTATGTTTATACAGATATACACTTTCATTAAAAATAGACATGCCTCTTGATCTTCACGCTTACAGAAAATATGTTCAGAAGCAGTGACTCTTTCGGGAGCAAGCCGTCATAAAAATCTGGCATGTATTTTAGTATCGACATGCAGATACTCACATCCGTTCTGAATTGTATGACAGCATTGTTTGTTTGTGCAAGGCAAATATCGTATATAGCACAAATCACCATGAAATTACTGAGTAGTTACTTGATCGTTTAATTATTGTGCAGTTACATAATAACTCCATGACTATTGAAGCCCTTCAGATTGCATTAATTATACTCAGAGTAATTATTCCCATCCGCTGACATGGATATATGTCATACAGTTTGCTAGACAAGATAAATGTTTCAGAAACTCATGACTGAAGAGAGGGTTTTAAAAATGGGCTGGCCAACATGGTCTTAATTATAGCACTTGGCACTATGAATTTATTTCACCTAACATTGCATAATGTAATTACACTATCCCAACAGAAAAGGATATGAATTGTACTTTGTAGTTGGTGTATCTCTAAAGCATGGTGCAAATATATAAATAACAATTAAACTAAAACGCAGTCACATTCCTGAATAGGTTTGTCCTCTGGTCTGCAGCGCCACTGTCCTGAAGGTCTGGCTTTAGAGGGCAGGTTCAGGCATTCATGGTCCCTGCAGAGGTGCCTGTAGCTGAACTGAGGACCTCTGCTTGCTGTGGAGTCAGGTGCAGCCTCTGGCTGCCTATCCATCACACCTGCCCCTTTTCCTACAGTGTTGGGAAGCATCACCCTACGTGCAGATGGGATTCATGGGAGCAGCTGCACAAGGGTATCTACCCGCTCACAGAGCGGGTAGCTGTGGAGAGTTCCGTACTAAAGAGAGGAGAAAATTGGTTTTATCCCAGTTTTCCCTAACAAAACCTGAAGGCAGTGCTACCTGTACAGTGTGGATGCAAGACACCTTTTTTTAATCCAAATATGTGCTCAGACTTGCTCTCCAAAGGCAGAATATGCGTATATGTATATATAAACCTCTCTATATATCTGTGTAGAGAAAGTTACGGTTCATTAGACCTGGAAGGACTAGGTTCATTTCCAGCTCTACAGGAAGCTTCTTGGCTGATGCTGGGAAAATCAAATGACATTTCTGTGATGTTGCTGAGCTATGGGATCATCTCATCTACTTAGATTTTGATTTCTGGAGGCAAAGCCAGTTTTTTATGTGCCTGTCGGGACTCAGCAGAGCAGGGCTCTGATCTTGGGTCACGTAGTTGGATGGCTCTGCGAGCTGATGAAAACAAGGATGTAGCTCAGAGCTGATACACCAAGGGTATGAAATGGCATCTGACATGGCATAACTGACTCTGATAGCACTGGCTGGTTTGGTAGTGCCTTCTGTGTTACACATTGCAGGCGGGGTGATACCTCATTCTTCTTACCTTGTTTCGATCAGGGCTGTGTCTACCACTATAGACCATGTTGCACCCAAAAAGTAGAAGCAGATTAATCATAACAAAATTACTGTTTTCTTGCCTTGGAAACCAGAAATAAGCACACTAAAATAATGTAACCAGTGACTGTACAGGCATTTTGTAGCGTCGTTAACACAGCCAACAACATTTCGTAACACAGCTTGCCTTAGGTATATAAGCAATAGTCATAAGTGCAAAGGGGCAAACTGAGAATTGTGGTATAGTTGCCCAAATAGGGAATAAGAAAACATGTGCAGAAAGTAAAATCTGCAAGTGAGGAATGAGCAGGAAGCTGAGATGTCTGGTAAAACCAAAATAATCCTGCAAAACAGGCGGGAAAGGTAGTTCTGTGGAACAGTCTGGCAGAACAACTGAAGCTGGGAGAAGTCCTCATCCTGAAAATAAGGTGACAAGGGCAAATGAGATGAACCTTCCTTTCTTTTTGAGAGGCAGCGGGAAGACAAGCACAAACCCTCCATCCGCAATGAATGAGGAAGGGTGGGGAAGAAAGCAAGCAGCCCATTTCTTTTCTGGCTTCCTCCATCAAAGCAACGTCGTGACCGGCCGCCTTGGCCTTAACCACTGAAGACCACCAGGATCAATGCAGTGATGCGTAATGTTAATGAATATCAGCCCAATTAAGAGTTGTTTTAAAGTTTGGAATTGGGCTGCTTTAAATAATCCCATGATAGCAATCTTTCATTTCCTAGCTGGCATACAGATCTGCATATGTTCAACTGCAACAGTTGCTGGTAACTTTAAAACATGCAATGGCACCAGAGTCTTACACACTAGAGAGAGAAATCTAATGGTTACTTGCAGGGTGGGTTTATTTAAATTACTTTTATACTTTTTACAATTTAGAAATGTATGAGGAGATACACTTCTGAGCTTGCATCAAAGGAGACCGCTGATCTCAGATGAGTTAGATGACATATCAACTGTGTGTCATATAGCCTTCAACATACAATATCTTCAAATATAGCTAAGATATCACATCCTATGTGGCATGCAAAATTTATTTATTCCAGAAAAACCTTCTCACAACTCTGCTTCCCCCTTTATTCTGTTCACCAGCTGCAATCTAGAAAAGGTAATATTTTATTCTGAAATTATTCTTACAATAATTGGTTAACAACAACAACAACAACAACAACAACAACAACAACAACAACAACAACAACAATAATAATAATAATAATAATAAAGTAAGTCTGGTTTATTCTTTGGTTTTAAATCCTAGAATTCAACCCAAGGCATTGGGGCTGTGCCTATATGTTCATGTAATTGACTGGGCAAAGTGGACTTGCTGGTTTTGTGACCAAGAAAAGCATGCTGAACTTGTTCAGTTTTTCAATGTTCACAAAGCACAGGGAGCTGCTGAAAAAAAGCTGTACATGCCTTTTCCCACCCATAGACAAGAACTGAGGGCAACTTCCAACCTAGTTAATGGGGGAAGTTTCACTGTCCCTGTCTCCATTCCAGCAAACTGAGACAACAGCTAGCTCCCCACTTTCCTTTATAACCTGCATTTCTGCTAAAATGATCCCAGTGAAACAGGTAATGCTGTTTCTGCATAAATGACCACCATTGGTATTACGAGTGCATATTTAGATTGAGCTAAACAGAATAATTTTCACATGGCAATCGGTGCAAGCTGGCATCCCTCAATGGCCCTGGCTTCCCGTGACCCATGCCCAAACCCACCCTGGCCTGTGCCCCCACACTGGAGATGGGCTCTCCATAACAGATTCCCAGCAGCTGCTTCCTCTTCTGCACAGGTTGGCTGCATCCAGGACTGTCAACGCCCATAGGGTTGTGGGTGGGATTGCTTTTTAATGAAAAACAGCAATTAAAAAAAATTCATGAATTCAGGGTTGGTTTTTTTTGAAGCTTAAAATATCTAATTAACTGCTTCCTGAAGTCAGGCTCAAGGAGTCCTAAAAACAATGTTGTTTCAGCTGTAATATGGTCACAAATTATGTATCTTGAGAAATAGTATCCTGATTCATTAGTGATATTTGGAGGAAAGGGAAGGATGGTAAACTAATCAGAATATCAACGTGCATTTAAAGCAGCCCATTCTCTGAAAAAGATGTACCAAATACTTTATTTACCACAGTTTCAGCTTTTAAGTATTGTGTTAAAATGTCCAGATCTGACTGAATGAAAGGAGACACTTTCAAGGGGGTTCTGGAGGCTACACAAAAAATAAAGCTCAGTATCTGCAAGAATGGGGGTAAGGCATTTATTTTGGGGTTGCTGGTGCATTACTTCAGTACATTTTGTCTATGAATTGCCTTCATGATTATGCCTGCCACTATCATTTAGGATGTTTATTGATGTTTTACCGTTACCTTTGTCAAGAAGCAGTGTCCTGGAACAGAAAACTCAATAGGTCTTTCCCATAAAGTCAAAGGAACCAAACTAATCAACCTGGAAAGTTGTTCTCTGTCCCTCATTACTGGCTTCTCCTTGAATCAAAGTGTTGAGAATTGATATCAAGGTACATAGCTAATAGCTTTATTGAACGTCTCCACTGCATATGTATCTATGCAGTCTTGAATAAGCTCCCAAACTGCTGTGCCAGCATGCTTTGGGGCTCATTTTAAAATTTACAACATTTTTTTTTTTTTCAAGGGCAATCTTCTCAGCTGCCTCAAAGTCTAAAAGTCATGCACCTGGATCATAACTTTTCAGGCTCTCAGCTAGATTTCTTTGCTCTACTTTGCCAAGAGCTTTTCATGACTTTCCCTCCTGCCCTCATCACTGATAGAGACCATTAACAGAGAGCTTCTAGTTGCCATGAGACACAAAACAGAATAAAGAGACTCTGCCCTACCACCTAGCAGTTTGTAAACAGAGATTAAGTTAACAGTGTGTGTTGTCTACACCTATAAACATCCTCTCAGGACATAGGTGTCCTTACCACGCGGGACAACTCACTCTTTCAGATGCCCATATTTTTGATACATTTTGCTTTGATTAACACTTTGCTTTTGAGACAAAATCAACATGCTGTATTGGTATAAAACTAAGTTCATTTGCAGCTATTGTGCGTTGGAAACTGCTTGACGCTCCTCAGAGTAATAATAATAAAAGGTAAAAAGAGTTTCCAGCTAATGAAACCTAGAAACTTTAACGTAGTATTTACATACAAAATATTCTTTTTGTGAGTTGACTTTTAAAAAGCAGGCTGCAAAAATACTGCTTTTGCACTGCATTAAACTCACCCTGTGTTTTTTGTATCAGTTGAGGAAACAGGAAATCACTGGTAAGCAATTCATTACACTTTGGCAAAAGCTGTCAGCCTCTGCTTAAGAGATTCAAAAATAAGTCACATCGAGGAATGTAAAATACCATTGATTTTAAGAAGCAGAGCTCCCTCAAAGGTTGAAATAATTGGTGTGTGTATATTGGGAAACTTAGACAGTATCTTGATAGCCTGGTGGCTGCAACCCCCCTTTTTGTATCTGCATGCAAGCTAAAACCCCCTCTGTTTTGCGTGGTGACTACCGTAGTTGAGGGCCAAGGCTAACAACTTGTATGTTAATATTGGATACGTCTGTAAGCAAACATATAAAACCTCCTTCATAACCATGTACAAATGAAGCCATTGGCCCGTCTCTAATCTGGGAGTTACTGAGTTATGTAGTTTTGTAGGTACAAAAGGTTTTCATGCAACCCCTGTTGCCAATATTGCTTTTAGGCACAAGAAAAATGATCAGATTTCTTCCAAAAAATCCACTAAATACAGATTCACTTCAGAAATCAAGAAGTAAATGTTGCTGATTTCTTGGCAGCGCTGCGGGTACAGTACTGCCAAATCACTTACTGTACAGCGTGAGGCTGAACCAAGAGGCATAAAGAAGAACTAACAGTGCTAGTCACATGCAGCAATTAGCTATGGTAACAGAATTGTTTTTAAACCGGGATTTGGAGTTCATTTAAATAAAACTCGCCTCAAATTTACATGTTACAAAGCACTCTGCCTGGAATGAAAGTACTTAGTGTGCTGAGTATCTGTGATTAGATTTTAATTTCAGGCAGTCAGGCAGGGTTGGATTTAGGAGTAAAAAATACTCCTTGCTTGTAGAAAACATATTAATTCTTTAGATAAATAAAGACTCACCCTTCCTACCCCTGCCAGAGAATTACTCAACAGTTTTTTAAAAAGCTATATTGTTAAATAGTTCTCTTCAGTCTTAAGCTGAAAACCAATATACCTTGATTAAGTGATTAATATTACTTGGTGAGAAGCTAAGCTGTCATATAATAGTCTGGAGGATCCGCAAAAAGTCAGAAAGATATTACAACACAGCATGAGCTACTCTCTGATCTTCTAAATACCTGGACTGTATTTGCTTCTACAATTTCTGTCTTATCTAACCTTCTTTATGTTCACCTGTAAGTTTATATTAAAGCCCCAATCAGTAGTATGGCTTCTAACGCTGAGGATTTCATACTGCACAGAAATTAACCACCTCAAGTACACGCATTTGCACTTTAAAACCCTTCCTGCCACTGCAGTGCATTTCCAAGATAGGACAGTCCAGACAGAAACACCAGTGCAAACGTGTAGATATTAGGGCATGCATGTACAGACATATACATGTGTGTACCTGATTTTTTAAATCCAAATACTACTACATACCAGAGGCTATTAATAAGAGGAATAACAACAGCAATGATAATAACAATTAGCTATATTGGCACAGTGTGATGACTGATGACGTTTCAGACATATTTACAGCAGGTGGGGTACAAATGTCTTTAATATTCAGTATAGAGTGTCCTTACAAAACAGATGTTTATGCAGCTACAAGGTTCCCTCCAGAGAAAGACGTAATAATTTAGTTCAGCTCCTAAAAACTGGTGAAACCAGTGCAAATGCTGTGCGTAGGCAAGCCTTGGCTGCCGATGGTCCCTGTGCAAGATGCTTGCCCTCTGGACATGGGGCAGACCAGGAGTGGGAAGGGCAGAGGAAGAAGCTCCTTTTGCCTTGAGGGCAGGTGGTGTGTCAGCACCTGAATTAGCAGAAGACCCCCTTCTCCTGGCTCCCAGGTTTATCCACTTGACCGTGCCGCTTTTGGTGGTGAAAGGAATTAACTGGCAAATTCAGCTGGCACGCAGTTCACCCGAATTTGCTGTGACTCCACCAGCAGTGGTGCTGACCGTGCCCTCTGGGGTGCGTCACCTGTTTTATCTTGTACTCAGACCATCACCAGCTCTTGAGTAAACGCGGAGGGGTGGGGGGTGGTGTTGTAAAGATGAGGTGGCCTCCACGCAGGAGCGAAGGACAGACCTCATTCCCTCTCTGGGAGACTGGAGGGCAATGTAGGACAGGCATCCCTTGGCCCCCTGGCTGTGCTGCTTTTGATGCCAGGAGCAGGGAGCGGGATGTGCCTCCCGAGGCCAGTGACTTCTTTGTCATGCTGGCTACTTGCCACCCCGTGAGGTTTGCGCTGGTTTATGTAAAAGCAAATAGCAGGAATAAACTCCTTGTAGCCCATGTGCTGCAGACAAGCATCCCTCCATCGAGCTGCTGCAGTCCTTCGGTGAGATGCAAGCTCTGAGCTGGCCAAATGAAGTACAGGCTCCTCTGCTGAATCTGCCTGAAACATTTTTCTTATATCCCAGCTGTTACAGCACCCAGTTGACGGAGCTGTGAGATGAGGAACATATGCCTGTAACACTTCATTTCAACAGGCTCACTTAGTGTCTCTTACTTTGATCTTTCAGTGTATACTTCCTGTAACTGGAGTTAGTTACAGGCTGAAACAAAGCCCAGAGTTACCAAAGAGGTTTTCTTATTTTTTTTTTCCCCCTAAATATTCCTTTTGTACCAGATTCTGTTACTGAGTGCGTCAAATGAACCAGCTGGAGGACAATGTCTCCGTGAAAATGCTGCAGTTTGAACTCTTTAAAACTGCCTTTGTGGTGGTCGGCGTTGTACCAACATGGTAACTCTGAACCCGTTGCAATTTTTCAGACCTGATAATGTCCTGCAGGTTCCCTTTTCGGCTAGAAACAGCCCAAGCTAAATGCAATAAAGAGCTGTGCAGAAGGTCTCTGGGTGAACTGGGGAGTCAATGCCTGTCCAACTAGACCTTCATCATCTTTCATGAAAAACAATGAATTTTCAGTCCCAAGCTTTGGCCTTTGTATTTAATATTAACTATTTAGGTAGGGTTCAATTATTTCTTTAAAGAGGAGTTTTCAAATGCCACAGTAATGGCCATTTTGCACTGTGGATGGGTAGAGAATGATAACTTTCCTTTAAATATAAAGTGTTCTTTTCCTAAAGAAGTGGTTGAACTGTCACAAACCACAAGAGTTTTGTCTACAATGAAGACACAATATGGCTAAAAATAGACCAGTGAACACGCAAGTCTGCAGGAGTAAGCGTCCGCCTTTTCCACAATCAATTGTGGAATTCAGCTGTTTTTCCAGTATCACCCTTGTAGCACAACAATCAGATGAAAACAAAACACTAGCATTTTCCTGTAATAAGATTATTTTCTAACAGTACCGCGTGGGTCTGTGTACACAGGATATCTTTCACTGTTGTGTCAAGTGCTGTGATTCCAATGGTCTTTGTTAAAGGAGAAACAAGGTTTACATATACATATGAGCAACACGCAGGAATAAAGATTTGCTAGAATGATGTGGTTTTTAAAAATTAAGTATGTAAATGTTGTGCTGCATAAGCATGAGGTACATTTCAAACATATGGGGAGTAGAAATTGAACTAGAATTCAGTTATTCTGGATTCTCATTCCTATGCTTATTTCATTACAATAAAGAATTGCAGAGGGAGTCTCGTCAACTTCAGATTTCAAAGCAACTCAAACTTCCTAACATGCATGTCAGGTTGCTTTATTTTTATTATTCTTGTAAGTCAAGGTGACTGCTTAGTGCTTTATCAGTGATCATACCTATGGAGTCAACAGAAAAAAGAAAGTCCGTTCTACTATGTTTCCTCAAATTCTAAATTTTTTGCTTGTTTGTTTTGTGGTAAAACCCAAGAGCCCTACCTTAAATGGAACATAGACTCATTAAGGTTGAAAAAGATGTCTGACATCATCTAGTCCAACCGTCAACCCAATACCACCATTGAGTTTCCCAGCATATACACTTAAGGAACGAAAACCTGAAGGAGAATTTGCTGGTGAATATGGAACATCCTTTATGTGTCCTCTGTCCCACAAGAAAAATCAAGGCAGAATAATTTTAAAATTTTGAGTATCGTACATGTATTCTTTGTGAAGCTGTTCTAACACTGCATGCTTACTATTGTCCTTTACTTTGAACTGTTGATAGACTTTGTGGACAAGGGACTGTGTCTAGATTTTTTAAACTATGTTATCACCTAAAGAAGCACACAGCAACTACAGGCCATTTAAAAGCTAATAGTTGCCTGATTTTTTTTTTGAAATAGCTCTCTGAGGGCTTCTATACTGTTAGGATCTTTAAAGATATAATATGCAGTCTTACCTGGATTGAATACAACCAAAATACAGAAAGAAATATATGACACAGAATCTGACTGCATTCAATAAGAAGTTACAACACAATCTATTCTGGGAGAAGATCAAACCTCTAAAGTCAAACTTGGCAAAAGCTCACCTCTAAAATTTATTTGAGGGGGTGGTATTAACAGGAGGATACATGGTGAAGAAAAGACTCAGTAGAAATCAAAAGAATTTCAATGAGTTTATTGATTAATAATGTTAATATATGTATTAAAACAAGATTATAATCCGGAAATGATTACGAGTTTGAATAACCATCCTGAAGCATCTGGAAACGGCTGTCTTCCCAGAAATCACTCACCCTGTGAAAAAGAGTTGGGGGGGAAGGGAATTGAAAAAGGAACAAATATAAAAGCTTTGAACAAATGTGTAAAGCATATGGCTTGTTTATATGTCTAGCTACTAATTAGATATCTCAAAAAAAATAATTCTAAATTTAATGTCTAGAAGTCTGCTGCTCAACTAGTGTGTTGCAAGTGTGCATCAGGTCTACCCCAAAGTCTGCAGCAGTATTAGCTTTAAGCATGCTTTCCTCGCTTCAGCAGTAATCTTGTTCAGCATGTTAACACAATATTATCAGAATATTCTGATACAGCAGAACAGACACCAATATTGACTTCCTGGTGACAGTCATTAACTAGAGTCAGTTGTACTGGGTTACTTCAGCAGGCCCTTAGTCTTTGTCCAGGAGGAGCCAGTGCCCTTTGCTTGGCTGGAGGATTGTAGCCTCACCTCAGGCTGAGACCAGAGGAGGCAGCTCATCAGGATTTCTTTTTCTGTTGTTTGGAAACTGCCCTTTGTGCTGTCTGCCTTCTCTGTAAATGTTGATCCTCTGCAGGCCCATGTTGTGGAAAACCATCAATAGCTGGAGACCTGCAAAGTGAACCAGAAGTCTCATCCAACATTGGAGTGAGTGAGGAAAAAATAATTCTCACCCAGAACAGAGAAGACTTCTTAAAAAAAAAAAAAAGCTAATAGATCTCCAAATGTGGTATCTATTTGATGGACCTGCCCTCTCTGATAGACTGAAAGGTCTTCAGGGCTGAGCAGACTGAGAAAGCCACAAAGCGTGGAGACATCATGAACTGGGGAGAGAGGTGTCCAGGAGTCAGGGGAAAGCATGGAATCTCACATAGGTACCATTAGGCTCCCCTTGCAGTCTGGTGTTTGAGGACAAGACATATACAGCTCCTTTTTGCTTCCCCAGTGGAGGAAAAAAGGGAGCAAAGACCTAAAGAAAGTCCAGGCTAGTTCAGCAACCCCATGGTTACAGGAAGCTCACAATTTTGAAAATATTTTTCAAATATAATTATGTTGAGGTAAAACATCTTTTACAAAATACTGCTCAACAATGAAATGTTTCTGTCCTCTTCAAACTGTTAGGCCTGAAATCCTGCCAACAATACCCTTTGCAGCTGTTTGTGTTGGTTCAGTTCCCTTCCTGTTATCCATTTATTTGTTCTGTGCTTGTTAGCATTTTGTGCTAGTTCTAATTTCCTCTCCCTATCTAATCTATGCAGTTGACTCAGTTAAACTGTCAGATTCCTCCTTTTTTCTGTTGCTTTTTCACTTTTTTTTTCATCTCAAGGATCACATATTGTTTTAACTCCTCTTTAACTTATGAAAAGCCATATATCTCTGTGGTAAATGCTGACAGCATATTCTACATTTGCTAGCAAAACAAGGCAGAGCTTTTGCTTTCCTATGAATGCATGAAGCGTTTTTGGGATTGCAATTCACACTAGCAGTAATGGGAACTGCATATGTAAAACTCTGTTTTACCTGTAGTCCCCATTTATTTATTTAGTCCCTAACATAAAATCAAAATAATCGTGCCAAGCGTTCACTGTCATGTAGATTTTACTAATAGAAAATAAATCAGTCTATCTCATTTTTACATCAAATTCTACGGTCAAAATAGTTGGAATTTAAAACTCATAAATGTGTACCTAGAGATGTTCTCACGTTCTTGCTCCAGTCTTACTCCAGCAAAACTAGAATAGAATTCAGTAAGAGTTCAGCCTAAAATGAGTTGCATAGATCTGGTTAAAGAATCGAGGATTTGTCAATGCATTTTTAATATACTTGAATATTATGGAAAATTCCATTGATTCATTCCGACTCTGTAATCAATGTTCACATATTTGCTAGCTTTCTCAGACAAAAGGGAACAGTACACAGAGGAGTTAATTATGCAGAAGTGCATCAGTGCTCATATCTACGGTTATGATCCCATCGTCCATGTTGACCAGCATGGCTAGCTCCATTCACCAAGAGCTCACAGGGATGAATGGCAATAACCCAACCAAGTGCAATGAGCTCCCAGGCCAGCACAAAAGGAACTGAACTGAAATGTGGTTTGAAAGACTGTGAGGAGGCTTTGCCAGCTCTCCTGTGCTGAAGGTTTTGGTAATGGAAGTGCTTCAGTCAGCCATTTGTTCTCCAGGCAGAGCCATTTGCAAAAGCGAAGGCTGTTAATGGTAAGACTGGGTTTATGAATTAAAAGGGAGACAAAGCAATGCATGCACTTTGCAACGAAAGCGGTTCTATTTCTAAATGGGTATTGCAGAGTCTCAAACAGGTGTGGTGAGCTTACTCACCCCCTGCACTGTATTATGAAAGGACATACGCAGAGCAAATGTTCATGCTCTTTGGTTATCTAGGAAGACAAACTTCACAGAACTCTATCTTAGACTGAAATCTTAACATGCTATTTGCCTTTAAAGCAGTTATTCACCAGCAGCAAATTTCATAAAAATGTTGTATTCCGTGATGGGCCAGAAATGTGCTGAAAGCCATGATGTGTAACAACACTTTTTTAGTGATGGTATTAACGGCTGCTCTCAGGTGAGTTTTGAATCCCCAAATAACACATTTTGTTCTTAGGTCAGTGGATCCCCCTAAAACTTTCTCAGTCTCTGGAGAAATTAGGCCCCTGCATATGCCAGAACCAACAGCAAATGGCAGATGAAGCCTCCAACTAGGACAGAAATAAGCAAAGTGACTGAAAATCTGAGCCTAGAGCACCGCTTTTGCAACCTGAAAGACGCTACAGAAAAAAGGCTGTCAGTCTGGAAAGTTAGTTAAGAGCAGGACCCTGAGAGAAAGCTAGAAGATGCATCTTCCTGGGCAGAGAGCTGACTACAGTGTCATACGTAGGAGCTCTGGACTGGGCAAATGTCTTCTGATGCTCATTACAAGTGTGGAAAGAAGACATCCAGACAGGTTTTGTAAATAAACAGGATTACACAAAACAATATACCTGACTCAGAGCATCAATTTCTAATGATTTATTTTAGTGATTTATTTAGACCATAATTTCCTGCATTATTCTCCATTCTGTATCATCTGTGTTTACTTTGCAGTTAGCAAGCCAGACCAGGAAAGTGAAACACATGATCTTAGGGCTCTCTCAGTGGCAAGTGATCCAAAAGCAACATTCTGCTGCTTTCTGGAGGGAACAAGCATGCACTCGATGCTCACCTCATCTTTTTGAAAAGCCAAATTAAATCGCTTGCGAAGGAAATGAAATGTGGCATTAAGATCCAGGCTTGGGTGAGCTCTTACCAAAATGATTGCTCACAGTTCAGCTCACAATAAAATACGCAGGAGCTGGTATTGTTGTTGCAAAGGCTGGGGAGCAGCTAGGTCAAGAGCGTGATAGGCAGCTGATGTCAGCTTACCACTGAAATCGTGTGTGATGTTCTGTACTGTCTTCTCACTGCTCGTGGGAGAGCATGAGAACATATGGCTTCTCTGGAGCAGCCTATGTGGTGAATTAACAGTGTATAATCTTGGATATGCTGCCTTGGTCTAGCTTGGCTCTGGGTATCCAGACTGACTGACCTCCCCCTGCCCAGGACGCCTTACACTCCTTGGGGTCACTGACAATTTTTTTTTCTCCCTTTTCCATGTTTTTAACTTATTTTTCTTGACGAGGGCAGAGGTGTGTGGCTTACGACACAGCAGACTCACAGACACTGGAGCAGGGATGCCTGTTCTTGAGTAGCTGTACCAGGCTGAAATTCTTTGCAGGCGCTGTAGTGCTGTGTGCCAATAATATCTCACATGTGTCATCAGTCTTCTTTAAATGGGATGTCTTGACAGAGCACTTGTTTCAAGGAAGATCTCCCCAGGATATGGAAGAGGGTGAAGGAGCGCCTCAAGACATAAACCATTTATTGCACACGTGCTTAGAGGAGTTGATATGTTTCAGTGAGAAAATAGGTTTATGATTAGTTTCAAAAGTGAGTCCTCTGGTGAAATAGTGAAAATGTCCAAATGCTCCAGTCAGACCAGGATTTTGTATTTAAGAGTACTTCTATGCTGGACTGTGATCAAGATCCATGCTTCATCGTTGCCTTTTCTGCCCTACATCAAGCACAGAACAATCTCCTTCCTTCAAGATGAGCCATCAGTCAAAGCAACTGGGTTGAAAAACAATGCCATCTTTTCTAATGCATGTTTTCTCACATTCAAACTGGATCTTACCTCTTTAAATATTTGTAAAACTTTGAGAAGACTATCTTTACTGTAAAGACTGTCTTTACTGTATGCTGTTACTAGTCATGGACTCTTTCACCATCCTCTTGTGATGGACTAACTGTTCCAGGTCCACCAAAATCTCAGTGATCTTCTCCTCCAAAATAGTTAAGGTATTTCAAAGAGGAAGCTTTTGAATATGTGTCTCTCAAATGGAGTAATGAACTTGGCTGAGCACATGTTACCTGAAAATGTGGTTCCTCCCAAAACACAATTAGGCATTACTTTATGACCTTGGTCTGTGTCTGCTTGACCCTTGGCATGGGGAAATACTCATTTCACAGGTTTGTAGCGCTCCAGTAGTTTGATACAAAGGGAAATGCATCCAGGAGGTTTTATCTCACTAGCTGGGGGTGATCCAGTGACAGGCTTATCACCTGAATCGGTAACTCCTCTGTGAAACCTGTTTTGGCATCTTTCATTAGAGGACGTTTGAAGCACAGTGAATACAAAGGTCTGAGCACCTTTCTTCAGCCTAATTAAATAGGATTCCTTCTGTTTTCTTAGTCTTTTGAACAGTCTCAGGAATACGTGAAGTAAGTTAATTTGGTCTCATCCAAGATTTGAAACAGATTTATTTCTTCACTTGTCTTACAGATTAACATCGGGCTTCAAAGTCTTTCTCTATTTAAGTATCTCTGAGCTATGCACAGGATCCATCTCCTTCTGCATTTTGACGGTCTGCAAGGACTTTTTCAAGGAAGCAAGGGAAAGGAGGAGAGTTTCAGATGAGCCAGGACAGACATGTGCATAGTCCTCAAAGCAGATGTGGCATTGGTCCCTGTGTCAAATCTGAGTTGGCAGAGGTTTCTCAGAACACAGCATTTACAGTCTATGTCCTTTGGCTCCGAGTTTGCGTTAACAAGTAGTTCACTTGCTGGAGACTTGCTCCTTGAGCAGCGCACATGCAGGTGCTGACCCTTCTTATGACAGCTGTGATGTATGGCACCGTTAGCAGCACGTTCATCACATAGATGCCTAGCGACGGGCAGAGACACTTGAGCCTCAGGCCACACAGTTTTCTTCAGAGATCTTGCAGATCTCTCAGATTTGGCTTTCAGGGCTTCCTCTGCGATGACGTAACTGCTGGTGTGCATTGCTTTTACTCCTATAACATGTTATAAGAGTATAACGTCACTTATTTATTAAGCACTCTTCTCCTGCTGAGAGGAACCTGCTGCAGAGGTGTTAGCTGGTTAAGATTCAATGGACTATATAAATCTACAGGGGGAAAAGAGTTGAGTATGAGTTTCTGACATACAAATTGAAACATATGACTGCTGAGCAGTGCTGTCCTTGCCTACTTACTTGTGTAACTTCTGCTGAATCTTTAATTTCCTGTGTGTAGCAGCATCCCTTGGTTATAGATGTGGTAGACAACATGCAAATACAGAGTATAGAGAAAGAAACTATCTCAAGAACTTAAGGTTTAAGTAATTTATGTGTAAAGTCCAAGAAGTAAAAAGAGGTAGGACTACAAAGTTTTCCCTAACATGCAGAGCCATGTGAATATCATGAAAAAATAAATGAAACATGGCACTGAATTTTCTGGTCACATAAAAATATGCAGGGTGTTTTCAATCAAGAACAGAAAATGAAATTTATTGTATTTGCATTATACCTGTAGAGAGAGAGAACTCAGCTGATCACAAGCAATAACTACTACAAATCTTTCAATTTCTCAGAAAACCACGAATATTTCTATTCTTTAAGATGCAAGTACTAATAAATAATGAATAGCTCTGGTAATAATGATCTAATTTAGCCATTTAAGGAAACCCATTATAAATGTAAACAATAGTGCAATTCAACATTTATGAAGTCCTTGTTTTCTCTTCCTATGGAATTTATTTAACAGACATCACTGGAATCATCCATTATTTATCATCTTTTAAAGTTTCATGAATATGGATATGAAAATTGTTAAAAATTGAAATACAGAAAATGTCTCATTATAGCATTGATGAATCTGGCCTGCGAGTTCAAATCCACAAGTGAAAATGAGTGGGCTGCTCTAAGCCACAGACTATTTGTCCACTAAAGAGTTTGAGGAATTAATCCTTCATAGCCAGCAAAGAGATGTCTTGAAAAAAAAGAATGTATTCCAAAGTCAAGACTGTGAAATGTACTGTGAGCAGAAAATTAGTTTGAAAAAATGAACTAGCCTGAACCTTCACCTAAAATCCCATGTAAAATGAATTAAAAGTGTACTAAATAAAGTGAGGCATTTTGTCTGTACATTTCTGTGTGCTTCTGTACCTCATTGCTTATGTGGACATGATGAGTCAGTGCAAAATTAGGTTTTAAAAAGCCAAACAATGTCTTTTAATTCCAATGTGGTCAGAACTGGGATTTTTCATAGAGAAAAGACTTTACAGTCTGCCTTTCTAAGATTTGATGGTAGATTTCAAAAGCAAAAAAAAGTCAGATAGTCTTTGGAAGTTTGCTTTCTAAAATGAATTTTGGCAGAGTATTGTGAGGACACTTGCTACAAATAAAGTATATTTGGCTGGTCAATTCAGCATTTCAAGACAAACTTAAGCTCTAGTTTTCCAGTAACTTTTTTCCAAAATACGTTAGGAGAGAAACAAATTAAAAAATCAGACTGAATTTTTATTTCTCCATAATTGGACCTGGTGACAGGATATTCTTTTCTTGCAGAAGACTTGCTGTTTCCAGTGTGTATGAAGATCTGCATTATTAGGAGAAGTTGCTTTTTTTTTTTTTTGTAAATAAATAAATATTCTGTATAAGTAGTCTTGCAACTTCAGATGTTCTCAGAACACAGAAAGAAAACGCACCATAGGAAGCTACAAGAGGCTCCAATCACTGCACCTTAGAATGAAGAAACAGACAATTGCAGAAGAGCAAAAATTGCTCTAAAAAGGAAGTGTTGAAACATAAAAAGCACCATACAGCTTACAGTTCTTGCCAGGAAACCATCTATCAGGAGACTACTAAAGAGGTATCATTTTTGGGAGTTTGCCAATGGGACCTGATGATATGCTGAAACAGGTGTCTTAACATTAGGACAAAAGATAAAAGCTCAGACACTTCAATAGTTTTCATCACTGGAAGCTGAGGAGCAAGACTCTGCTCCTAAGAGAGAGCGTTATCCTTCTTTCCCTTGGCAGAAGGATGCAGGAAGAACAGAAGGATACAGTACATATATTTTAATCAATGTGAAACCAGATCAGAGCAACATTAAGCCCTGTACCACTGTCTTTGGAAGGGTTGCCATTGGGATGCTAAAAAAAAAAAAGAAAAAAAATTAAA
>VZTL01008293.1:0-17925 GCA_013400535.1 Scopus umbretta
AGATTTTTTTTTTTTTCCCTTTAGGAAGAGGAAAATCCAGTTGCATATCCTAGGGCAATACTGTTGTCCAAGCTCCAGCTTAAAAGTAGAAATATTCTTCTGTTTCTCAATTAAAGACTGTAAGACTGTTTTTAAAATGGGCCAAAGGCTGTATGTTTCCTGTATTTGTTTTTAGAAATGACTGAAAATATTTTGTGATATTAGCCATGCACTGAAGCTGCGCATTTTGGACAGAGTTCTGCAAAAAATACAAGTGCGGGGAGACAGCTTTGCAGTGAGATCATTCCCCTTGTGAAAGGAAGTGGTGGGCACATACAACTCTACCAAATCCATCTTTGGTTAGAGCATTGTCAACTCTGCCTATAATTCCTTATTTTGTTAAGAAGAATGCAGCCACTGTAGGTGGCAATTTCTGGTGAATTTTACTTGTTCTCCAAGACTATTCCAGAAAACTTGAAAGGAATGCAGTCCTGTGGAAGAATCAGTTTGTAGCTAGTGTTCAAACGCTAATCAAAATCTTTGTTTGCTTATATCCTGTGCTTTGTGATACAGTAAGATACATGAGTAGGATGTTGTCTATCAAAGACTGAAGGCAGCTGTGGATTTTTACTTCATGGATTTCTTTGCAACACTGATCTATAATCAGCAAGTGTCACAGTCTCACAGTAATCAGGCCTGTAAAAAACATCAACTTGACATGCCTGCTTCTTTTACTATAGAAAACAGGAGGTCTGAGTTTAATGGATATGTTTTGGGCTTTTTTTAAAGTAATATACATTTCTTCATGGAAAGGATATATTATCAAATAAAACTTTGCCGTGGTGTTACAGAAGAACGTACTTTCAAAACAGTTCTGTAAGTTCACATTAGTCACTCATGTGAAAGCACTCATTTGTATGTTTATGTGCAGCTGTGAGTAAAATATAAGCAAAATATGCATGCTTTTTTTGAGGAAAAGGCTTCTCCTTATTACAATCTACAGGTTTAATAACAAAGCTGATTAATTTTCTAAAACATTAGTTTTCAGTGCCAAGTCAATTTTATTTTATCAGTTCATTTTCAGTACTGAATATAATAGAGAATATAGAGATTTGGTAGATGTTGAATCAGTAGGTAACTAACTACATCTAGGGTGTCATTTTCCATTTATATGTATATGTAAATGTGCATGTATATATTTAGCGTCTTGATGGTTTTGTGCTTCTTAATATGAAACATATAAAAGTGTGTCTATTATTGAATACAACCTCTATACAGACTTAAATGTATTCTCAAATTCTGAGTTGAAAAACTAGTGAACTGCCTACAATACATTGATTCAGCTTGATCATTGACTCACTTTGCAGCAAGTCAAGTCATTAATGAGTTAAACTCAATTTTGTTTATGTTTTGGCTTATTACTCCACCCCAGGAATCTCAGTTTAAGTTCGCCATCAATTTATTGTGAAACCTGAGGAGGAAGACAGCTTGAAGATCAAGACTAGATACTGTCTGGTAATGAATCACTGGACTGTGGTTCGTTAAAAACTCTTTTTTAAAATTAGATAGCGTGCTGCTTAATGCTGCATTGCTGAAGGCTAGGAATCACAGTTTTCAGTTAAAGAAATTGTTTAATATTAGACGTACTTTTGCAAAGAGCCAAGTTCTATTTTGGTAACTTGTTCTGTCTTAAAAGTAGAAGATACTGATGAGTGACTCTCGTTTAGAAATACCTTTGTTTGTCAGTCTATGTGGACATTACTATATAGTGCAAATTCAGATTGCAGCGTCAGCTCTGGCCAAAGCAAATATAAATTGATGTTTTCAGTACACAGAGTTATGCAGTTACCTCCTTTCAAAAAAAATAAAGCAAATCTTCAAAGCCGTCTTTTTTCTTTTTGCAAAAGTCATGCATTTGTATAAATAGACGAATAACACTGGACAGAATTATGACATATTAGCTACATTACACTTGGTAGATTCTGCAGGATTTCAGAACACCTCAAATATATTTTAGTAATATCAATGTGTTCCTATGTATAAACAGTCTTAGAATCGGGGTTGGAGTTACCTGGTCTGTGTCCTTTTGCTAAAAGACAGATAGATGAATTCTAACCAGATAAGAGATTTCTGGACAGAAGGGGAGAATTTTCACTTCCTCTTCATTCAGGAAAAAAAAGTTTAAAATTCCTATTCGTCTGTATTTGTGAATAGATATAATTATGGGAGTATAAAATGAACCTCATGGTTAATTTTATATGATTATTGATGATGCTAGTGGTGGAAACCAGTTATTAGTAATTGACACTTAGAATGTGTGTACTTTTTAAGGAACAATAGTGAAGGTAGTTTCTTGTGTGAGGCCTAGTGGTATGCAAATGTTTTATTTTTCCATGTGCTCAGTAAATAATAGAAGTATTTTGATTGAACTGAAATTATTCCCCCCCGCCAGTTGCTCACTAAAGCAAAACCTTGAAAAATTTAGAGAACTTTGATACAACTGTTGCATATTACAGTTTTGATTTGAAGAGGTGTAATGTGTGGTGGAGAGAGAGGTGTGAATCTGTGATCTATGAATCTCAAGCTGATCAGAACTTTGAAGTGGAATTGTTTCTTAAATTAAGCACATTAGATCATGTGAGAAACTTGATCTAAATTAGCCCTTCTCTATTGAGTTGTTGGACCATTGCTTACAGAGGTCCTTTCCAGCCCATGATTCCACGCACTCCATTAAAAACAAATAAACAAACAAAAAAACCAAACCCAACAAAAAACCCCACCAAAACTAAAAGGCTTAGAAGAAATTAAATTTCTAAACACAGAAGTGTCAGAGCCGCTAGATGAGAAAGATTGCATTGAAAACACTTATTAAATTTAAAATATTTAAATTTGTTAAATTCCAGGTTGACAAACTGGATCTCAAGGAAGTTGTGTGGGTTTTGTTTTTGTTTTGGTTTGTTCGGATTTTTTGTTTTGGTTTGGTTTTTTGGTTTGCTTTGCTTTTAGTTATCTTTGAGAATAGGCTGTATATAACTTAACTAACAACTCATCACTGCTCATGGCAGGAGTCTCTGCATCTTATTGGGTATGCAGGCTTCTCCTTGCCATACTAAAAAAGGTATATTGAAGTAAATGGGTGAAATTCTGACTAAGAGAAGTGAAGACTGAGGTTAAATGGCTCTGGCACCGTGTGTATTTAATAACTAAGGGAAGAAGAAAATTAGTTTACCAGGAAAGAAGTTTTAGATTACCAGTTTTTTTGAGAGAGAAAACTTAAGAAAATAAGATACTACTGAGACGTGGTCTGCAATTTCATTATAGGATAACAACTCCATAAAACTCATTGCTATTAGGTCTTCAGGCCAGAAAAGCAATTTCAGACCTCAGCTAGAATGATCGTACTTCAGTAAGTAGTACACTATAATACTGAGTCATCTTAACAGCGAGTCATTGTCTTATTTGCAGACTATATAGATTCCACTAATTCCTTACGCTCAGTCCACCTGCACCTGAATGACAAACTCTTTAAAACTCTGCTCCAGAGCATTCTGAAATACACTATTATTGCTGCTTTTTAGAAACTCTAATAGAGTTGTTCAGCTTATGTCGCAAATACATAGTTTGTTAAATGTTGTAGCACAAATGAAAGGGTACATTGGAAATTTAGGGGAATAATGTAAAACATCAATGTTGAATGCTACGTACAGTCCTTACTTAAGACATTATCAGTGTTTGTATTTTGGGGTTATGGCATTTAAAGATTGATAAAGACTTTGTGATGCCAGTGTAAATTCTAAAATAAAATGCTTAATTTTTAATTATAGAAAATTAAAATATTCATTTCATTATGCTAGAAACTCTTGCCCTTTTATGCATATGGATTTAAAAATAGAATAGTTCATTTATTGAGTAATTCTCATTTTAAGTAAGTTTTTATGTATGTTGTCTGAACGTATAATTCTGTTTTTTAGAAAACTATGAATTACTGTAGATACTATGTATATGCCTCTGTGAAATGATGACTACTTTAATTTAGTAGGGAGAATAAATACAATTTCAGCTATATATAAGTAATTTAATGAGATCCACTCAAAGTTTTATTCTCAAACTTGGTATTTATAAATTCATGTTTCAGTATTTCATTCTTTTTAAATCTCTGAAATATGTCTGTTCAAAGATTGATGCGGGAACCAGATGATGAAAAATGTTTTAAATATCTTTGTCTTATACATGGTCTGATTTTCTCTCCCCAAATAGATATGCTTCTGATGCCAATTTTTAAAAATGCATGAACAGAGGGATGTAGTAATGAGTGCTTAATTGTATTGTTTATTTTTTGCAACTTATTACACTGAAGTTTAAAAAGCAGAAATGTTTTTACTAATGAGTAATGAGAATTTCAGAGAGCATTTTACAGAAATAGAAGCAGAAGCAGCAGGGGAAAAAGAAAATGAATTTGTTTAGCATTAATTAGCTAATTCTGTCTACATCCTGCCTGACCATACATCTTAGAATTCTTTATAAACATGTCTTGAATTCCTATTCTGCACTGTTAAAAATGCTATTGATTGTTATGCAAAGCTAGATAAGGAAAATAAGATAAGGAAAATGCTGTCTGTAACTGCTGATTAGTCTGAAATACAGTAGCTGTCCATTTAGTAGTAGTAAGTAGACAGTGAAGCGTCACCTAAAAGCAAGCCATATAACTTGCACACACTTGCAAAATCACACAAGTGAAGAACCTGCTTTTGAATTCCCATTTTAAGGGCTGTGTCACTTAATGCCTTTGGTGAAAATCACTTTGTCACTCCCAGCTGTAACTTCAAGTGCCAGTAGCTGTGCTACGGTCATAGTATTGCAGTTGCATAAGGGGACTGGAAAAAGCAGTGCTGCTTTTAGAACTTAATTGTTCAAGTGATCTCTAAGTTCAGTACAGGCGGCTGTTGTGTATCTCCTCTGACAATAATAATTGACACCAGTGTAACTTCATAGCTGGATGGGACACTGACGTATCATATCGCTCTTGTTTTATCAGCTTCCGCCCCCTTAAAAACTTCTAAGGCAATGTCTTTTGGTGAACAGTTACATACCTGTGTAAAAATAAGTTCTTATACGTGCTAGACTGTAAGAGGTGTTTTTCTTGGTTAGCGGATAAGTTTTGGAAAATAAAATTATTTTTATTTCAGTACATACCTTTGACACATTTAAACACTAAAAATAATCTATTTTGGCTCGCTTATATCAGCTTTAGTGTCATGTGTTAAGAGGAGAATAAGGGCTTGGCACTTCGTAAGTGTGTGTCTGGCATTGCGTTATGTAACATTTTGTCAATGAACTTTTAGAATAATTAAGATAATTAAACAATAGGAATGCTTCGTGTCACTTTTCCAGAATGTTCCTATTCTTGGAATGCGTCTTTTGAGAAGCAAGATCTTGTGGCTTATTTGAACTCTCACTTGAGAAATGCCTCTTGGATCTTTGATTGTACTCAGAGGTTTCTAAATTAAACAAGACCTTAAAAGTTAAGATTGTACATTCAGAGGGCTTATGTTGAGTGCCTAGTGGGCTAGCAAAATAAATTGCTTTATATTTAGATTACTCTTGTTTTCAAAATCACAGTAACAGGTTTTTACTGTAAACATTAAACATGTTACCGAGTAAACCCAAGTAACAGTGTATTTACAGTTTTTTATGGCACCATAGCAAGCCACTGCTAAAGCGACAGAAGGACACAATGCTTGTGAAAGGCCTGGAGAGAGCGTGTAGTCTTTGTCACTTTGATATGGTCTTGAATATAAACCCATACATAAGCAGCTGTTTACATACACATCAAAAGAATCTCTACATATGTACATGATACCAGTTACAGGAGTAAAATATGTTAATTTTCAACAGATTCTGTCTTCCAGGATTTCTTAGCATTAAAATGTGTATGTAACTTCCAAATATTGACTTTTTTTCTTGTACCTTGTTTTGTGACAGGATGACGAAGTAGTACTTCAGTGTGTTGCCAGTATTCACAAAGAACAACGGAAGTTTTGCTTGGCAGCTGAGGGACTTGGGAATCGCCTATGCTTTTTGGAACCAACATCAGAAGCTAAAGTAAGAAGTCAATACTCTCAACTGGTGTAACTGATCAGTGAATGTTAACCTACTTATTATCCACGAATGCATTTAATTACCATTTCTTTAATGTGATGCTAGATGCACCTTTTGTATGCTTTTCTTTGCTTGACTGCACCGTGAGATTTCTTAGAAATTCTAAATATACTTTGAGGCATACCTGTTAACAGTCAAAAGCCACTATTCTTTAACTATCTAAATTATTCCTGTAACTGAAATACTTCATATTTTCAAGACTGAGTCTCCAGACTTATTAAGATTTAAGTTCACTAAAAAACTTATTCCTATTACTGCTCTAGGTTCAAATATCTTGATATATTGGATTGATAATTTTAGAAGCATTGTCATCTGTTAGTTACTGGCATTAAGTGTTGCTTCTAACTGTGTTGATTAATCAGAAAGTTGAAAGTACAGGGAACAGAATTAGTAAGTAATTGAAAAGGTTTAAAGATAACAGGTGGCAAACAGAAGAAAGAAGCTAGAGAGCTGTGAAGAAAAAATAAAAGAAAATACAGTAGTAGAGGAGCTTGAGAAGAGGTGAAACTTTAGACCTGTACTAGAGCAGAATGTTAAGGCAATGTTAAAGGCAAATGGAGGAGGACCTCCTCCGTCTCTTTGTTTTTCTCATTTTCTTTTTCTTTGTTTTGTGTCTTTATTTCTTTTCTCTTCTTCCTGATAACTTATTTCTCCTTCTGATTTTTTTTTAGTGGGGTATTTGTATCTTTTCCTCTTGAAAAGTTGCCATGTGGTCCTATTTTTAGTCTAGGTATTATGACCGTGTTACATCCACGGTGTTTGTTTATGCAGTATGAGAGGTCCTTGTTCATCTCTAAGGTGAAAAATTATGCTGCTTCTAAATTTGTATGTATCTGCATTTCAAGAGTTCAGTCAGAAAACTTACCTCTGGTGTATTTGACAAATCACCAATAATATTTTCACATGCTTAAGTAAAAGCAGTTAGTTCTCACATACAAATTTTCAACTGTTGTCTTAAAATCTTCATCAGTGATTGGGATTTTTTTTATTAATTGACAGCTCAACTGTGATGTGGTCTATCTATTACTGGCAATGACCATATCAATCTGTAAGCATGTTGCTCATCTTGTAAGAAAAGGGGGAATGGTATGTGTTACTGTAGAAAGCCATAGATCTACTTTACATTTCATAAGTATCTTACTAGCAGATAATATTAAGAAGATTCTGAAGTTTGTTTAAAATTAAGAGGTTCAGAAAACTTGGGTGTAACTGCTTTAAAAGAGCTTACCAAGGAGCTTTCTGAACTGCTGGTCTTGACTGAGAACAGTGAAGAATTTTGGAGATGTAAATACAACTGGTTGAAAAATAAGTGTAGAAGGATGATCTGTATGATCAGAGAGTAAAACACTTATCAACAACACTTAGTGATGATGCTTACTTTCATTTACATTTGGGCAAAATTTTGGTTATACAGTAACAAAGAGAAAACAAAAATGGCGCACATCCAGTGGACTAAAAAATAGTTATTGAATAGGTATGTTTCTAATCAAATCCTACAGGGTTCTGTTCTCACTGCTATGCTCTTGAGTATTTTTGTCCATTAAGGCATCATTTAAATTAACATACGCAATTTTTTCAGATGATAAAAAGATTGGGGAATTGGCAATTGTTGAAGTCATGCCATGCACAGGAAGGTCTGTATATTAACAGAAAGCAGAGGTATATTTCAGCCATTGTAAAGTCTAATAACTGAGTGTGTAAATATGCTTACAAAATGGCAAGCTATTTTTGTCCCCTGTAAGGGGGGACGAGAGGACAATGTGAAGGTTATGGTGGATGTTACACAGTCAGAAGTTCCCAGAGTGGTGATGCGCTCAAGGGATCTAGCATAGTCTTTAGAGGTATAATCACAAGAAACATGGTAGGAGATGGGAAGTTATACTATCTCTGCAAACTTTGGGTGTTTTTTATTACCTCTGTGGCAATGCTGCTGGAATACAGAGTACAGTCTTGGCATTCAAATTCATAAAAATGTTGATAAAATGGAGATTGCTCCAAGAAGTGCTATGAGAATCATAATTGGAGGAGGACACAGACTGTTTCATTTAAAAAAGGCAAGTATGGACACTGCCCATAAGCTTCTAACATGAGAATGTTGATAACAGAAGTCCTTTTATTTTAAAGACAGCAGAAGACTATCCTTCCTGTTAAAATGGTACTATTTACCTGAGATGGATTCCCTATCCTTTCCTTATGCCTGGAAATTACTTTATAAAGAAGCTAGTTTCTTCTGTGTATTAAGAAGAAATTGCATTAAAGAAGATTCAAGACATGTTTGTCAACAGAAGTCTAAAGCAGAAAATCACAGTGATACTTTCTACTACCTTCTCTTCTCCAGCTGACCGCTTTACTAAAGCCAAAATCTATTTGCAGTATATGTGTCAGCTTCTTCACTCATTAAAACTTTGGCTAAATATTGTTAAATCAAGAAAAGAAATGCTTTTCCATTCAAGTAATTCTGGAAAACATAACAAGATAGACAGGAAAAACCTCAATGTCTCTGTCAATTCCAGAATGAAAAGGTGTAACTTCATGGTTAATTTTTTAATCTTTGTATGTAGTCAGAAGATAGAAGTAGCTAAAAGGAAAGGGAGGCAAGGAAAGAGAAGGTATATTTCTTTAAAAAAAAAAAAAAGTTATTCGAAACTGAAAGAGGAAAAAATGGGGTTTCTGTCGTTGGCCATTAGCTGTTTCAGTGATTTTTGTGACATGCTGAAGGGAATAACAATTACGAGATACTTCTGTTCAAATTTTACTCTAAAACCTGTATTTGGTTTGCATGGCAAGGTTCTGGGAGTGGGGAAGGCTACAGGGGTGGCTTCTGTGAGAAGCTGCTAGAAGTTTCCCCTATGTCTGATAGAGCCAATGCCGCTGGCTCCAAGACAGACCCACCGTGGGCCAAGGCTGAGCCAATCAGCAGCGGTAGTAGTGCCTCTGTGATAATATAGTTAAGAAGGGGGAAAAAAAAAAGTCCTGTGTAACTGCAGCCGGAGAGAGGTGTGAGAATATGTGAGAGGAACGACTATGCAGATACCAAGATCAGTGAAGAAGGAAGGGGAGGAGTTGCTTCAGGCACCGGAACAGAGATTCCCTTGCAGCCCGTGGTGAAGACCATGGTGAGGCAGGCTGACCCCCTGCAACCTGTGGAGGTTAATGGTGGAGCAGATACCCACCTGCAGCCCGTGGAGGAACCCAGACCAGAGCAGGTGGATGCCCGGAGGAGGCTGTGACCCCGTGGGAGACCTGTGCTGCATCAGGCTCCTGGCAGGACCTGTGGACCCGTGGAGAGAGGGGCCCACAGTGGAGCAGATTTGCTGGCAGGACTTGTGACCCTGTGGGGGACCTACACTGGAGCAGTCTGCTCTTGATGGACTGCATCCCGTGGAAGGGACCCACACTAGAGCAGTTTGTGAAGAACTGTAGCTTGTGGGGAGGACTCACACTGGAGAAATTTGTGGAGGACTGTCTCCCGTGGGAGGGACCCCACACTGGAGCAGGGGAAGAGTGTGAGGAGTCCTCCCCTGAGCAGGAGGAAGTGGCAGAGATGATGTGTGATGAACTGACTGCAAACCCCATTCCTCGTCCCCCTGTGCTGCTTGGGGGGAGGAGGGAGAGAAATTTGGGAGTGGAGTTGAGCCTGGGAAGAAGGGAAGGGTGTGGGGGGCAGGGGAGGTGTTTTAAGATTTAGTTTTTATTTCTCATTACCCTACTCTGATTTGAGCAATAAATTAAACTGATTTTCCCCAAGTCAAGTCTGTTTTGCCTGTGATGGTCTTTCCTGGGTGATCCCCCTGTCCTTATCTCAACCCATGAGTCTTTCGTTATATTTTCTCTCCCCTGTCCACCTGAGAAGGGGGAGTGATAGAGCAGCTTTGGTGGGCACCTGGTGTTCAGCCAGGGTCAACCCACCACAAATCCATAAGCAACTTGAAAGCTATTTCTTTACAGCTTATTAGTAAAAACTATTACAATGTCAGTTCGCTAATAATATATATTATGGTGCATGGATTTTAAATGCACTTTTTAAAAGCACTTTTGCATTAATTCAGTAGTATGAAATTATGTTCTTCCTGTCTATATGGCTCCTTTTTGAATTATCAGAAGATGTTTGCCTAAATAATGTCTGATACTTAAAATATAAGTGGAAAAATCTAATTAGAGGTGAAAAAAATATTTTTATACTAAACAAGAAACAGCAGAATTGTTGAATGATGTGACCTAATTATATTATTTCATTGCTGTTTTCCTTGTTTTTAAAGTGATACTTTAAAAGATGATGTATTTCAAAGCTGATAGTCTAGAGCAGCCAGGCTAACTTCTACCGATACTTAAGAATAATATACCTCAAAAGTAATTGCATATACTAGCATCTCCTTTAGTCACAAAAATTGTCAAGTAGACTTAACTGCCTGAAGGGAATTATAACGAATTAAGATATGATTTCTGTCCCAATGGCAGAATGTAATAGTTTACAGTTATGTTAAAAAGTAAACCTAGTAAATGAGTAAGCTGTACCAGCTTATGTTTTTACGCTGCAGACCAGAAGCTGTGGGCAAAGATTTGGTTAGTAAGCATATCACCTGCAAGAATTTAATCTTGTGATAGTGCCTGAAGGAATCTAGAAGACTGAATTGCATTCAAAGTATAACGTGCGAGCTGGGTTTTCCTGTTAGCTATTTTATGGGCCTCCATTTCCCCCTATGCAAACCACCACAAACTTAGCTGTAGGGCAGTTTTAATAATTTTATATATAATTATGCTCTTTTGTCAGCTATTATTTTTATAATAAATAGTAATTATTGCATATTGAAATAATAGTAAGCTGACAAAATAGACATAAAACTGATGAGAAACAAGTTTAAACTTCAACATAAAAATTATCTCAGTGCTCCCTCCACTACCACTTTGTACTTGCCTGGCTGTGTCTCTGTGATGTAGAAAATACTTCTTTGAAATATTTTGATATGAAGCTCTCTTCATCGGAATGTGCTTGTAAGAATATTTCAGCCAGCATTAACTGTGTGCATTGAGTCAATCTGTTATCCGCCTTGGGGTTGTATGTAGAAGCCTGACATTAGAACCTTCATTACAGTTTACTCTTCACAGAATTACAGAACAGCTGAGGTTGTAAGGAACCTCTGGAGGTCATCTTGCCCAACACCCCTGCTCAAGCAGGGCCACCTAGAACAGGGTGCCCAGGACCATGTCCAGGTGGGCTTTGAATATCTCCAAGGACGGAGACTCCACAACTTCTCTGGGCAACCTGTCCCAGTGCTCAGGCATCCTCACAGTGAAAAAGTGTTTCCTGATGTTCAGATAGACCCTCCTGTGTTTCAGTTTGTGCCCATTGCCTCTGGTCCTGTCACTGGGCACAACTGAAAAGAACCTGGCTCCATCCTTTTTGCACCCTCCCTTCAGGTATTTATACACATTGATCATAATCTCATCCCTTCCTCATATGAGAGATACTTCAGTCCCTTAATCATCTTAGTGGCCCTTTGCTGGACTCTCTCCAGTAGCTTCATACCGCTTTTGTACTGGGCAGCCCAGAGCTGGGCACAGTACTCCAGGTGTGGCCTTACCAGTAGTTATTCTTGTGGCCTTAGTTTTTGTCTTGCTGCATTTTGCAGTCTATTCTTAGAAACTATGAATGAAAAGTAGACCAGTGTGTGCTACTGACTGACTTAGGATGAGGTAGCTCTCCACTACTGATGATTAGGTATACACATACCTTTGCAATCTTAATAAATAATACCAAATTGTGAAAACACTATGTCTTATCAGTAAATCACAGTGTACCTTACAGGAGAAAATTTTTCTCCAGTGTATCCTTTTTAAATGGAAAACTAAGGCAGATGAGTGTATTTATGCTCAATCAAAAGTCTGTGAAAATGGTAGCTTGCTGTTCTATTCTGTGCGCTCTATAAAGTATTTTGAGCTGTTTGAGAGAGAAATCCTACATACTGATAGATTATTTTTTTTTTTAATTTATTACAAAGCGTGGCTCCTTTTCATTGCTGTAGGTCTCAATTTTTTCTATAACTTCTTGTGTTGCTCCTCTCTAGCTGCTGTGTAGCTTGTATCTGTTTCTTCATGTCACCTCTCCTATAGCTTTGACCTATTGATTTCCTTCACCTGCTCTCTGCTCTTCCTCCAGAAATTGATTTAGATGAAAATAAAGTAATTTGACTTGGACTCCAAGTTATTTCTGTGAGAAAATAGAGTTCTTTGAAGACTCAAATTTTTTGTGGATCTATTGAACATTTCCAGTTCAGTAGCTAGTTTTATTTATCTTAACACCTCATTCAGAAAAATTAGGTATATTCAGTGTTACGAGTGTGTTGATGGAAAACTGATATCTCTACATGAAAGATCTGTTTGGAAATAATCTCAGAAATAAACATTTTCTTCTTATAAAAAGAGCAGCTGTTGGCGTAGAACTGTCAATTGTTTCTTCAGATTTACTTTGCAAATTTGTGTAGGTTTCCTATATGATATTTGTCTTTTTGTTTATTTTCCACCATGTATGGAAAAGACTGGGCAGAGGTGTGCTGGAAGAACTCCCCAAAACTCTCATTGACTTTGAAGAACTATTTATTCCAAATTCCTACTTTCTTTTACTATATGTCTTACCAGTCTACTTATGCTGCTGCACAAATTAACTTACAGTAATACTTGCTCAGCATATCTTTGAATGTCTGTAAAATAAAATACTTTATTCTTCACTTGAATTTTTTCCTTTATTGATGATTCTTCAAAATGATGTTGTCTTACTTCTGTATGTTCATTCCAACTTCCCATAGCCAAAAGGGGGATAAATACCTATGCCTATGGTTACTTTAGAGCATATTTCTAAAACCTTATCATAGTACCTGAACGAATTTTGTTTTTCATTTCAGCACAAAAATTCTTGACATGAACATTTCCCTGTCTCCTACCTGTAGCTCTCACGTTACAGTATTCTTGTTTCGCTGAACATCCCTTATTGGCACTTTTCTCTTTTGTGTACGCTTCCATTACAATACAACATTGCTTAGAGTTGAGGGGGAAAAAGCATAGATTAGCAGATGGTCGAGATTTTATTAATTATATTAATAATAATATTATTAATTATTAAGAGTGTAAAATGGTCTGCCACACAGAGATTGTTGAACATCAAACTTACAAACAGTATCATTTGCAAAAAGACCAGGAAAACAAATGAGACTTGACAGACTCAATAGTTATTTTTAATTGGTTTTTTTTTGTTTTGTTTTGGTTTGTTTTTTAATCTAGATTAATTAAGGAGGTCAGTTGCTACTTAGATCGTGTACCATCCACATAAACTACCTTTCACTGGTATTTCAAAGTGGAATTTAAAAAAGAATTTGTTGCCATCCAACCACAGAAATGGGGTGTGTGATAGCATGCATGTGTTAGCTTATTGTATAACACCGTAAGTTTGAAAGAGGAGTTAGCTGCTCTGTCATGGGTGGAAAAGTCATTAATTTCATAGTTCTCAGTGTCAATATTCTTAAAGCAAGCTGAATGTTCCATAGGCTATGAAAAATAATAGGAAATGAAAAATTAATTTTATGTTATTTTATACATTTTTATAGATTTTTATGTTCATAGCAATAAAATACTCTAAATAAGTCTTTCCAGACTTTACTAAGAAATATGACACACAAAATCTAACCTAGTTTTGTTTGTAATTAATTTCACTGAGAAATGGTATTATCTTTTTGTGTCTGGTTATATGAGAGGCCTTGAATGTAACCTATTAAAGAGTAAACTTCCAGTTACAATCTATGTGCATGTGTGCGTGTATATCGATGCTACATACACACACATGTATATGTATAGTATGTTTCACTTTACCTCAGTAATATATGTAACAATTTTATATATAATGTATGCAATTTCAATGTCAAGTCTTTCGCCTAAAAGTCTTTTCCAAAATGTGTTTGGAAACACACACACATAAAATTTGAGTCTATAGTAGAGATCAAAGGGTAGGAATTCCAAGGCTGTACCTGATTAGTTTACTATAAAGTCTTTACTTCAGCAAGTTTAGAAATCTCTTAATTGTATCATTTCCCTTTTCACCACCTTAAAACTCAGCTTTATCAAGGACTTTATTCCCTCCTGTCAAACTGATTTAAAAAAGAAAAAGGAGTGTATAAGCACTTTAAAGCTCATTCATAGCCATGATCTATATCATAAATCACAGAATACTGAATCATTGAGGTTGGAAAGGACCTGTGGAGATCAAGTCCAACCCCTTTGCTTGGAGTAGGTTCAGCCAGAGCAGATTTTTCAGGACATTGTCTAGTCAGGGTTTGAATATCTCCAAGGATGGAGACTCCCCAACTCTCTGGGCAACCTGTTCCAGTGTTTACCATGCTTACCCTGAAAAAAGGTTTTTTTTCCTCGTGTTTAAATAGAATTTCTTATATTTCAATTTGTGTCAGTTTCCTCTTGTCCTTTCACTGGGTACCACTGTGTACAATTTGGCTCTGTCTTTGTACCTTTCTGTCACATATTTATATACATTGATGATTCCCATTGAGACTTTTATTCTTGGACACATCTTTCCTTGGATACATCAATACCAATAAATTGAAAGAAAGTCTGCTATTCTTGAAGTGAATGTAAGTTTCATGTTGCAAAATCAGCACACCTATTGATCCAACAATTGAGAAGATCTAAAATAGTTCATATTTTTATGTCATAAGATTCTGAATCTTTGCCATTTAATGACAGCTATAAATATGTTCAGAGGGTCAACCTTATATGTCAAATAAGATCATACACCTTTTCTTCTGGATTGTCAGTGATGTTAGAGAACAAATACAATGTTTGTGGTGTCATTCTAAAAGACAGGAAAGCACTAAGATGTAAATAAATACTTTTTGCTTTTGAACTTGAAGATGTTTTGTTTTACGGTGAGGAATACAGCTTTAGGAAAATTAAAGTTACTGCACTGACAAGTTATGAATAATGGATTTATATTATTTTCATACAGGGAAATGGCATGTATCTTAAAAGCAAATGAGTAAACATTAATTATGGCTTTTAAAATTAAAATACATATGTGTACAAACATGCTTTTCATCCCGTTTCACTTGCTCTGCTGATCTGTTCTTACACTGTGTAATTTATTTTTACAGTATGTTCCTCCAGACCTTTGCATCTGTAATTTCGTCCTTGAACAGTCCCTATCTGTCAGAGCGCTTCAAGAAATGCTGGCCAACACAGGGGATAATGCTAGCGAAGGGGTAAGTAAATTGACATCAAAGAATATTAAATTTCTAAATATGGATTGTTCTCATGTGTTTCCTTGCTCCAGGATTTTCTAGGAGAGGGGCCTTATGTCATAGCAGATTCTTCAGTTTTCCTGTTTTCCTGGGAAATTATTTCTCCACTACTATAATCATATTCATTTCTCTTCAGCATTGAGGAGCAGGTGCAGTTAGTCTTTTGAAATACTTACAAAACCCAGAAACATCATCTTCAGAGATCATTTATTACCATCAGTCCAGAACTAGATAAGAATAAGAGAACCCTCGGACTGAGTCTGGCTTTTATGAACCTGAGGAGAGTATATGAAATAGGTTTTCTTCTGAAACATAAATCATTGCCATAAAAAGCATTATTGTAGTATAGTGCTATTTATTAATGGGGAAAGCAAAATTATTTTCTCATCATGTAAAATTCTATCTTATTTCACTGAGCTGAGAAAGTATTTCAGGTATTTGGGTTTAATTTAATTTATCCTCACATGAAATTAACACCTAGAAATTAAGTCCTTTCAATGAAACAAAGTGACAAATTTAAATCTATTTTAGTTCAGATATAAAGACACAATATTTTTCTTTGTAGTTGTGTAGCTAAACTGTTTCAGTAAAATTTCAAGTTATTTGATCTGAGGTAACAAGCAAGAACAGTTGGATAGAAATAGTTATTTCAAAATTCTCTTTGGGTTCCTTAATCTTTTACTGTATTAGCACAAGTATTTGTATTAGGAGTGCAGTTTAGGATAAACTACAGAAAATGTTTTAAAATACCCTAAGGTATGGTATACATTGTGAACACTGTTTGCATAGTAGACATGGTAGAATAAAGTAATTTCTAATGAGAAATTTTCTTATGTGTTGAGAGAATTGTTGGAGATTCATGCATTTTTGTTGCAGATTCATACATTTAATACTCAGAACTTCAGTGATAGTCACCCAGTAGGCCTCCATCATGATGTTGTTTCAAATGCATGAAGCCAATGATTTTATTATTTTATTTACTATTATAAAAATTTCTTTCATGGTATAGTATTAAAATTAAACTATTGTAGTAAATGACACAGCTGCATAAGTAGAAAAATAGAGTAACTTCGTGTATTGAGAAATTCTTGAATATATCGCAGGAATTAACTCTTCTGTACCAAATTGGGAAAGCATCTAAATAGTGTATAGACTAAATGATATAGCCATGAAATTACTGGATACTAATTTTTACAAATTGAGAGAGAAATATGATAGTGAAGTAACATATGGATTCTATTTCAAAAGTATGTCAGCTTGAAAAGAGAAAGGGAAATAATTTGATGTCTTATGATCACTTATTGTTTTAAGTTCCATGATAATTTGTCATTCTTGTAGCCATCTTTCTTGTTTAGATTGCATGGGGATGAGTTCCGTGCTATAGAAAGACTCTCTATTATATGTACTCAGAAAGACTTCAGTATTTCAGTTAGTGTTTTCTCATCACATGCTACTATTTGATTCACAGGTGTTAAATTCTTTCATTTTTACTTTTTGAGAAGTAGAACAATTCTTTTTCTCTGTAACTTAGCGACAGGATAACCAAAACCTACTGGCTTATTCTGCACTCCAGGGGAGCTGGAGTTTCACTCTGTCACCTCTGATCTTGCAGTGTCAGCTTTTGCATACGTGGTTTTCAGACCTCGTTGTTATTGACCTCTTGTTTTACACTGTTTTCTCCAGTTTAAAGTGTAATTTTTTACATTTACAGTTATATTGCTTTCTAGAAAATGGAACTCTTGATGAAAAAAGCATTTGCTTAGGGAAAGTAAGATTGGTTTAAACACTTCCAGGACTCCTAAGCAATAACAAAATTTTTAGTATTTCCAAAGTATTCACACAAAAACTTAGCCAAAAGATTTAATCTGAGATTACTAGTAATATATGAATATTTATATTTGGGATTGGCAGTAGAGGACAAATAATCTCTTCAGTAAAAATGATCATACTGTTGCTTTGAGGGCAGTGGACTATAAAAAAGAAAATGTAGTCTGTTGTGCCATATTTATTTTGAAACTACCTTGCCCTGCATTTATTTTGAAGCTGGGTACCATCCATTGGGGAAATTGTGATAGGAACTCAGCAGTTCATATAAATAGCAAGGATGAAATTAAAAAAATGAAAGCCTGAACAACAATGCAAGAAACTTTCTGGACACAAGGTTTTGTTACATTCAGTGAAGGTGGACTCTTAATTACCTTCTGCCAACAATCTGTTGGTAAAATGGATGGGTTATTTTTTAAGTTACAATTAACTGATTCTGTTTTGAGACATATAACTACAAATCAAGTTAAATATTTTGTATTATGAGGCACTATTTTTAGCACCATGAAAGCAAATTAATACGGTAATAAGTAATTTCTAAACTAGATTTCAGAAAAAGCTGTTTCTGAGATGCATAATACAAAATGCTGCCTTTTAATAGTTGTTATATACATAAAGAAAAATGACAGCGTAAAATGTAGGAATGCACATCTTAAAATGTTAA
>VZTL01008294.1:1736-48133 GCA_013400535.1 Scopus umbretta
TCTCACATTTCATATGCTCTCACTCTCTGGCAGTTTTCTCCACCAATCAGTAAAGCAAGATCTTGACCTTTAACCTCACATATAATGTGGAGTAAGAAACCTCACTATGTACCTCTGAACAGGCTAGGCAAGTGACTTCAGAAAATACACCTTAGACAAGTTGAAGGGCAGATTGAATGGAACTTAATTGATGAGACAGTGCAGGAGACAAATTTAATCCACACGGTACTGTACAAAGACAGCTGAGCTTGCTGTGACAATATTAGCTCCAGAATTAGAGGCAACATGGGGCATGGCACTGCAATGAGCCAATATGCCAAAATGAAGCAGAAGACCAGTGCAGCCAGTTTGCTTTTAACCCCCAAACCAATACTTCTGCCCAGCAGTTGGCTCTGCTGTCTGATTGCTTGTCCACTGTAGCTCAGGCGCCTGTGAACTATGTTCCATAGCATTCACATTCAGCGAGGGCAAAGCAAAATATCTGTGAAGTGCGTCATGCTTACTTTTGTTTGTTTGCTGCTATCAGCAAATGGGAACACTAGCAAAGCCACAAATGAAAGCTGCAACAAGAGAAAACCAGATCTAAGTCAGATTAACTGTTTATAGAATCATTTAGGTTGGAAAAGACCCTTAAGATTGAGTCCAAACATTTCTTCCCTCAGTGACTTTCAAAGACTAACGACTTCAATATCCACTTCCCTGTAAATATTCCACTGCTCCCAGTGAGGATCCCCTCCTATTCTGACTGTTAGAAACCAAGCAGATTATTAGAATTTACATGATGGCAAGGATTAGAGGGGAAAATTCCTCCCTTATAAGGACACCCTAATTTCAAAGCCAAACAGGAAGACGTTCCACAGACATAATGCCTTAGAGTAAAACTTGCATTTGCTGTAATGCCATTCTGAGGAAAAATTTCAGCTCATTTCTGTCTTTGCTATGAATCCATGTGGTAAGCATAACATTTCATTCATGTCTTAAAATTTAGCATGTTAGGGGGCACAGTAGGTAATCACTGAACCTTCCAGCATGATATTCTGGTTAAGACAGTTAAGACCATCCTTGAATGCAAAAAGAAGAGAATAAGAAGCACTTATGGGATACTGGTGTTATGTTCCTCTTGGAAACAGTGAACAGCCACTGAAATAACAAATCCAAATCAGACACTCTTACTTCAAAATTGCAAAAAAACCACAAGAAGAATGATTTGAGAGTGGAAAAGGAGGAAAGACTATACTAGCTATGTAAATACTTTTCTAAAAGACAGACAAATTATTTGTCATAGACTGCATATAATCTCTAGATACTGATACTAGACTATACTAGCTATGTAAATACTTTTCTAAAAGACAGACAAATTATTTGTCATAGACTGCATATAATCTCTAGATACTGATACTAGACTATACTTCCATAAAGCAAAAAAAAAGTTTGATGAAAGTCAACAGAAGTTAAACCAAGACAAATTCAAACCAGAATTAACATGTGTAGTTTTGATAATGAATAATTTTGTGACACTTATGCATAAATAATATAGATTCCCCTCACCACTTGAACCTTACATCAAGAGCAGATAATGTTTCTGCAAGTAGTTTGTATCTCAAATAAAAGGTATAGGTTTAAAATTGGTGGCACAGTCAAGTTCAGAAGCTGATTCTGCAGTGGAATCAGGAACAGTTAGCGATAGGCCTGAAGTTCAAATTCCTTATCTACCAAAAAGTAGAATGGAAAGATCTTCATTTCTAGCACAATCTCGCTGGCTGCCATTGACTGAATTATGTAAGAATTGCCCTTTCTAAAATCCAGCTTGTGTCAAATTTAACTCCCATTGACTGGTATCTTGTGCAAATATGATTTTCATTCTGGTACAGCTCTGCCATGCCAAAAAAGAATGAAATTTACACTTCCTGGCTTAAGTCAGATTTCCATTAGCTGCTCTACTAACAAAGCGGATCAGCTTTGCATAACAGTGAGCTCTGTGACAGCTGTGACAGTACTGCCCTAAGTGGAATGAAAGCTTGTGCTCCTATATTATCAGCATAAAAGCTCTTGACAATTCATTTTCATTGGGATTTTTAGTACTTTTCCTTTTAGACCTCTTTGGATGGAATTCACCACCACTTTGCAAACTAGATTCAGATGCACTTATATGAGCCAAGTGTAAAATGTTGTTAGATCTAAATAAAAATGTTACACATCGACAGGGCAACCTTATATAAAGAAAATGTCAATGAAGAATGAGACTAATTTTTTTTGTCTTCTCCTTAGAGCACTTTTTCCATTATAACTCAAGGTGATTTTTAGCAAGAAGCATCAGAGGCCGAAGCCTACAAACTTCTCCATTATTCCAGGCCAGTAGTCTGCAAAACTATTTCAGATAGTCACCTCTCAGATGAAATTCCAGGTTAGATCATTTCCCAAAAAGACTGTTCCTGATACAACTGTCTATTCACCTATGAACTAGCCTGGATCATCAGTGTCTCTCAGTCAATTTATGAAAGGTGTTGGTCTATTTAAGACCCTATAGGGGTGAAATGAGACCAAAAAAACCCCCCAACCAACCAACCAACAAAATAAGCCAGTCTCCTTAAACAATGGGGAAAGCAATAAAAGATTAACATTCTTGATCTTCAGCTGAGAAGTCAGTTCCTCCTGAAGAGAAAAAGGTTCCACAGGCTCAGAACTTTTTTCCACAGAAATTCCTGCTTTCTGGATTAGCTATTTGGTTCAGTTTATCTTAACAACAAATATAACCTTACTTTCACAAGTGTAACAGCTACACTGGACATGGGGACAATGGGAAAAATGCATTGTTGGTTGGACTATTTAGATCTGTAAAACTTCTTAAGCATAATTAAATCTATGATAATATCTCTGTTGGGAATTCAGCTCATAACATACCGTGCTTGTTACTGAAATTAGAAAGTGTTGAATTTGGAAGAGTTCAAGACAGTAACCTGTAGGTAAGGTTAGCATGCCCTGACCTAGACACTTACCCAGGGTTCTTCAGACGCTTAAAAGTAAATAAAAATATCACACACTACCAGTTACCATGCAAGTCACCTTCTGTTTTGTTCTTTTTGTTTTCCCTCCCTTCCTCCCTCCAGAATCAGAGTGATTTAAATGTGAATCTAGGAACTGAAACATATACTGAAACTGAAATTAATAGTTGTTATATGTTATGTGTTATTGCCTCAGTGTTCCTTAGCTCAGACATAGCCCATCTGTTGTTTGTTACATGCTGCTGAGGACGTAACAGTGTTACTTCTGGTATTCATAATGCTCCTGTGCACGCTGTTAAGGGTTTAACACCCAGGTTTCCACTGGAGCAGAGGCAGCTAAATTTCTCCCAGTCCAGATGACCCGAGTTAAGACTGTAAAAATATAAGAATTGTATAATCTCACACAGTAATGCTGTATAAAAAACAGGATCCTACCTCTGATTGAGGCAAGAACAGATGGCTCAGGAAGAGGTCAGGAGTCAGATATTAGTCTTACACCCATACTGCACCCTCCTACTTTCCAGCAATCTACAGCATTAATCTACGAGGCTGACTACGTTTTCAGTCCCCTAGAAAATGTCCTCTTACAGCTCACAGGGTGACATGTGCCCTCAGCTCATGAAACAAAGAGTTTTGGTATCCTACAGTTCAGTCTTCAGTGTGATTTAGGGAGTCCATAAAGAATCATACATTACAGCGTGGCAACTCTTTACTAAGTCATGCTTAACTTTTGGGGAAAAGACTAGTAAGGCTGAGGTCAAGTTTTCACAGGCCCAGTGTTTGTGGGGGCTATCAGGAGACCACATGGAGTCTTCCCTTCCAGTTTTATCACCTGACAGGGGCTGGCATCTTGACCTCCTTGTTCATAGAGGTGCTAGAGAAAATGTCAGCCACCTGAAAATGCACAGTTCTTTGCCTGATCATTGATATTGACGTTCGCTCCAAACAGGTTGGGACTTGGCCCAAAATCTTCTCTGGTCTAAAGCTACTGACCTCACTGGCTTACTTCAGAGAATACATTTGTACCTTCTATACTTGTGCCAGTTGGCACATATTGAGCTTTGCTAGGAAGGTGAATTAAAGTGGTATTTTCCACGGTGGAATCCAGAGAAAGAAAGAAAATCTCAGTAATCCTTTATATTTTTAAAAGAGATCTTTCAAGTCATCTCATCTGCTGGTCGTGTTTGTCTACAGGGGTAGTTTAACACTGAAGTGGAAGAGTGCTGCACTGTGCAGGCATGTGCATGTGTGCGCACGCATGCGGAGCGGGCAGGGCTGATGGACTTTGGAGGACAAACTGAGAGTGTGTTACAGTGTCAGGGCTAACGGGAAATATTACAGTGAGGAACAACACCCTGGTCACACACACCCAGGGCACTGTGAAAGGAGAGAGAGAAAGGACTGTGAAGATGCCAGGTAAATATCTTTCATTAGTCATCTGATAATCATGTCATGGTTTTGCCTGTGGATCCCACTTAAATCCTTCCACATCGCAGAGAAGCACTTGGCCTCAGAGGGCTGAGCAGAGCTCTCTCTAGTAGGTGTTCTAAACCAGCTTTTCGTGGACTGTGCTGGGGACTAGAAAGGGGAACATAAGGTTTCCTCTTTTCTCTGTAGCAGCTGTGCATGCCTGATTGTCTCTAGGCACAGTCAGGCCATACCCATTCTTTTTGCACTGCACCCATTTTTTCTGTGATATCTGGCACAGCACATACTACAGTACATCTTTTCCACCCATGTTAGCTGCTGTGCTTAAAGCTCATGTAAATTGTGTTGTAACCATGAAATGCTGATCAAAAGTGAGAACTTAACATCAATTACTATTATGCTTTAAAGGAAGAAAGTTATGCAATAGCACTGAAAGAGGAAAACCAGCTATTCTACCATGGGGTGGGAAGGGATGACACACCCTAAAAATATATTGTCTCACCCAATGATTAAATGTTAGGAAGCCTTGGAGAATTTTCTTCACTGGACAAATTGCTTGTTTGACCTTAATAGTTTACTACTAGAAGACAACAACAAGAATAACCTCTGAAGACTTAGCCATCTGTATCATTTAATTACTGTACTCTAGACCAACCTTTCATGTTTCTCAACTGACTTTTGGGCCAGGTTTTTTACAGCCAAAGAGTCCTCATTAAGATATCTGATGTCTTACTAAAAGTTAACTTTGTCAGGAAGAGCTTTAGTACCCTATAAGCATGTTAAACAGTAGCATAACAGCTTGTCATCATTTCCTCTGTTAGTACCTTTAAACGTCAGCCTCTCCACAGAGGGCATAAAGGTCTAGAAATCCACAAGTTACCTCCCTCAAATCTTATTTCCAGCTGTTTATAATAATGCTTTAAACTGATACATATATTTCATTCTTAGAATAAAGTCTGAATAGAAATTTCTGTATTTATCACATAGCTGGTAGTTACCAATGGAATTTGTGAAGCTTTGCAGAAAGATGGACAGTACCTTATCACATAAAGTTGTCTGTGCCATGTGTGAACAGTAAAAAGGATATTAATACTGTGACTAGATTATAAATATATTAAAATCTGTAAGTCTGCTCAGATGTAAGATCATTACTTTTTCTTTTGAGCACACAGACAAGGGTGAAGCCCTCAAAGTCATAGTGAAGTGAAAAGTTGCTTTTGAGAAAAGCAGACTATTTTGCTAGAATACTTGTAGCTCACCAAATTAACCAGAATACAAAACAAACCATTTTTTTTTTTTAGAATTTCCTTTACAAAAGGAAGGCAAGGCCTGACATAGTATTTTTAGCATCAGCTTTTTTTTTGTTTTTTTGTTAACACTCTAGTATCTCATTTTAAATGCTCCCACCTTTTTTTTTTTTCTTCTTACTATGGCTTCCTTACCAACAAATTATGTGTAAGAATGCAAGGGTAAATTAATAAAGTTCCTGCTGAAAAGTCCTCACTTTCTCAAGTGTTAAACCTGAAACTATATGGTTTTAGTTCTTTCAATCTAGCTCTGTCCAGAGAAAAATAATTTAATGTGATTTTAAAGCTAGAGTTTGCATATATACACATAAGGAGAATATGAGGGATTAGGAATGTCTGGACTTCTGAAACTTGGGTCTGACAGCATGACTGGGTTATTCATGCTGCCTCATTAATGCACCTAACAAACATACCTAATTTAGGACACTAGTTTTTTTAGATGATAGGTGGAGACAGATCTTTCGGATGGTAATTTGAGGATGTTTGCCTGAAGAGGCCAGTGTAACTCCGCTGATGATATAGAGAGCCTAGGAGAAGTAACCACCTATGTTAGTTACCTCATATTGGGCAGAGAGAACTCCCCCTGCTATCTATGGTGTAACCTTTATGCATAAGCGTAAGGGAGTGGAGACAGTTACTCTTAGTGTGTGCCGTAGATTCAGTAGTTGTCTTTGGTGGGAAAGGGGGGTAAAAAAAAAAAAAGGAGCAAAGTGAATGACTATTTCCTTGGAATACCAGGGTATAGCAATCTATTCTGTGCTTCTGAATAAGGCCAGCAGCACACTACTGCTTGGACCTTGTCTTTGGAAGACACTGAAGCTTGACACACTATGGAACAAACATCCAACTGAAAATAGCCAACTAAGTAATTTTATTCCCTGATTTTAGCCAAGGAAATGCATGGACAACGAACAAGGCAGTTGTTTTAGCCTTTTGACTACCTCTACCCTCAGTAAAAGCTGAAACACAAAAATCTCTTGAACTCACTTTGTCTGTAACTATAGGAGACATCTCAGGTCATGTAATGTACCTCTGCTGAAGGCAGTGCTAAAGACATCTGGGTCCTTGAAATGTTGGTTTGTGTTATGGTTTGAGTGGAAATAGAACAGTGAAAAACAAAACCACTAGACAGTTTACAAAAATTCCAAGAAACAGATGTGGGTCTTTTGAACTCAGAAATTGATTCCTATATTTGCCAGTCACACATTAAGCCTAACCTGAAAAGCCTGGAAGTAGAAGGACTTGTTATGACTTGCAAGAATTAAGAAGTTAGCAGGGGCAGGGGGGTGGGTAACCCAACCGAAATATTTAACACTATTCCAGGGAATTTCAGCAAAAGGAGGGCTACTGGCTATTTTTTCTACTGCCTTTCATTAAGAAAGATTGCTGTGAAGCTGCACCTGAAGTGTTAGATGATGACTACAGCCAAATAGGCTTAACATTCACTGGTTACTTGCGCTGCTAACAGTAACTCCTAAACTGTGGTATCCATTGCTTGAGTTGATTGCCTTTCTTGAACACAAAGAGAAAGATTCTCAAGGACACTTGACTTGCAGTGATGTCTGGGCCTGTAACTCTCCTCTTGCTTTTGAAAATTGTCCCAAGCCATTGAAAAGAAGGTTATGAAACTGTTGGCAATCCTGTACTGCTGCAATACTACTCCATATATCAGTGGACAGGACTAAGGCATTGACTTGACCAGAGGCTGAATGAGTTTCAGTACTCTGCAGTACAAATCTGGTAAATCAAAGTTCACTGAAGGTACTGCAGATATTCTAGACTCTACTGCACTTTAGGACCTGTCAGATGACACAGAGACAAAGGCACTCATGCCTAGAGACCCCATGGTCTTACAAATACCATTTCTTGTGCTCTGGAACTGACAACTTATCACTCACCTGTGGGTCAACCATAAGTGATCGCACAAGACAGAAAATACAATATATGGTGTAGCACAGTAAACAGAAAAGGAGCCAGGAGCTGATTAGCTGAAAAAAGAAGGAATGAGAAAAGGTCTCTTACCTGGTCAAGATTGTTGTAAAAATCTATACTGGCTGCACACAGGTATCTCCCAAGCAGAGTCGCATGAGTAGTAAAAATTGTGGCAACAGGAAGTTTCTGAGATCGAGACAGTATTAAACCCACTCCTGCCTGCCACTCATGGAAGTGAGCAATTATGTTGGGCTTGTTGTCAAACTGACAGGAAAGCTGAAAATAATTACAAAGAACATACATGAAACACATATTATCCTGCTCATCATCCCAGCCTCAGAAACCCCTTTTTTCATGCTGCCTTCTGCATGGTTGCTTTCTTTCATATGACAAAGCAGCAGAGCATTCTAAGTTGTCATGTGTCTTGATTCCCCATCAGCCCTAATCCTTAGCCCAAGAAGCACATGTGCTTCACTAGTGTTTCAGAACAGTAGTCTTCCTAGAGTGTTAGGGAGCTCTGGCAAGCACAGTCACTCTTCTTTCTCATAACTTGCTCTTCTGCTGTTGAAACTCTTGTTTGGATAAGAAAATCATGAGCTCCTATGACAGACAGATGATTCTGCAGATTAACAGTTTCCTCTCTTCAGGCAGGCTGTGATAGAGTGGCATATGAAGTCACAGTGCTGTCATTAATTCTTTCCGTTTGCCTCTATTCCCTGTGCAAGGTAGTATCTAATAGCTGAGATATGGCTTGACTAGCTTTAAGGACAGTTGTGAGTGTAACAACTTGACTACCATAGGAGAGGAAAAGGGAGTTTGAGAACCTACCTGTAAGAGCATCCAGTGACAAATATTGGAGTTGAGAAGAAGGGGATGTGACAGTAAAGACATAGCAGATTTCACATAGGGTGTGCCCCCCGGCCACCCTTCCACCCCCAGTGGAAAAAATAGTTAAATGACCACTTAAGATTTAAGTTTTAAATACAAGTTTGATCTACATCACATATCAACTTCCTTAAAGTCATAATTTTCAAACTAGAGAACAGGAAACATATCCCAAAGCTTTTTGCCCTGCTGACAAGGCTGAGGTTTGAAAATCTCTAGATTTAAAACCTATACCTCTTTTAAAAACCAGGCTGTTAATGATCCAAAAATCACTGCATCGTTGGCTTCTCGGTCGTGAAAAGGGATCCCTATGTTGCTGACATCCCAAAATTCGCCTTTCCACTTGTCCAGATTCCAGGCTGCTGATCCTATATCGAACAGTAACACATATGGGCTGCCCTCTATCAGCCATCTTCCAAAAAAGACCTATGGGAAAGAGGCAAGTATATAAGCAGAAAATGTTAAAGTGAATGTAAAAGCCAATTAACATGACTATTTTCATCCATCAAACCTTAAATCTTTTACATAAGGAATACATGATCATAGTCCTACATACCCAGGATTTCTGGTTTTCCTTGCAAAACACACGGAGTAATACTGCACCAAAGGCAGGAGTAAAAATAAACTACAATCTTTAGGAACATTTTGTTTTTAAGACTTTCAATTTAGATTTTCATTGCAATGTTAACTTTTTTTAATGGAAAAAAGCTTAGGAAGACTATACTTGGTTGAATAATGAGGTCTTATGTTCTTATTGAAGTATATATGCCATTTTTGTTCTTACTTCAAAATTATTATTTTCTTTCAGTCAGAGTTGTCACTAATCTTTTGCCATTTATGCTACATTACTGGTGATAGATTCCGTAGGACGGGTGCTTGGGACCTGTATCTACCATGACATTTCCTCATTCTGCCCAAGCAGTGCAGTTGATGCCCTTTGGCATAAAGGAAGGATCAATCAGAAGGTATAAGAATACCTAAAACTGCATCAGCCTAAAAATGCATCTTTCCTGCTTTATCTGCATCAGTACAGTTAAATATCTCTAAGAGTATTTAGAACTCCACTGATATAACCTACCTGCCCAACCAGGAGAGTAGGCTGAGCTGTCATAAGGCAACACAACACAGCTGGGCCCACACCACAGATTGTACCAGTCTGCACAGCCACATTATTTCACATTAAGTCTACCATCAAAATGGCTATAGCAGCAGAGACATATTAACTGGGAAGAACAAGGTACTATAGGGAGGCTAATGTAGTTTATACCCGACACAGAGGAACTTTTTATGCCACTGTTCAATCTCTCTATTCATTCACCAATGCCTGGGATCTCAGGGGTGAACCCAGCCCTGACGCTAGAACAGGCTGAACAGAGGTCAAGTCTTGAAAACAATGTGAGAAAGCTCTTAAGACCTGTTTGCACAAAAAATACAGGTTGTAACAAAGACAGGCGTGTGAAGGAGGGTCAGCTCCTTATGTACTTATTTCACACTATCAGGTTTCTTATTCAGGAAACTGAGGCTAAAGAGCAGGGAGTTTGTGTGAACCCAGACTTCATCTAAATATGGAGTCAAGCTGCAGCAAGGAACACAACTGACCTGAGAAGTTTGGAAGCGTTCCTAGATCCCCTGGTTTAAAGGGATCCATTGTGATGCATAAGCAAAATCCAGACATAAATGTTAATAGGATAAGCGCAGCTCCTGGAAACTAGAGCGTCATTATTAGAGATCAAAGCTATACTTGACGTACCTGGGACAGATTTGCTGCTATATATGAATACTCCAGCAGCACAATGCACAGGCTGGCAGAGTTGACTGATTAAATTTAATGTATTGCTGGAGCAGCACGAAGTGTATATATAACATTGCAATTAATCTGCCCCACAAGTCTTTAGCTGTTTTCCAAACAAAGGAGCATTACGCAGCTTGCAGAGACATTTCTTTGTAAGCAACAGAGGCAACATGGAAAACTTGATCAATCACTTATGGAAATTTGATTAGAAAAAAGAAATAGCAGTTAGATTAGACCTTTTAGTTTGAACCTCAGCCTGAACAATGCAAGCATCACACAATGTTAGTGTCCCCAACAGACACTTTCCAAAGTTATGGCATATATACATCCAACACTACGCTTCTACATTATATGCAAGAGGGCATTAGATCCTAAGAACAGCAGAACTGCTGTTACAAAGGGAGATAACACATTGCCAGTGCCACAGCTGGTGGCAGTCCAGGAAGTTTATGAATTTCTATATTGAAGTGTGTCATGCCCCTCAGCAACAGAACCTTGGAAGAATGCTTCCTTGCTGCTGCCTCTCAATGCTTTTCACAACTGCTCAGCACATATTATAAGCAGAAAACTTTTCCTCCTCCCAGCTAGCATCTCTGAGGGACTTAATGCCGAAACAGAGTGAAGATGAGTTCTAGGTCTCTGATGAGGACTTTCAAGAAAGGAGGTCAGATTTAGCACGTGTTGTCTTCCACCCATTTTCAGGTAATCAGTTGTCCTGGTTTCAGCTTAGTTTATTTTTTTCCTAGTAGCTGCTATAGTGCTGTGTTTTGAACTTAGTATGAGAACAATGCTGATAACGCACTGATGTTTTAGTTGGTGCTAAGTAGTGTTTATACTAGTCAAGGACTTTTCATCTTTCCATGCTCTGCCGGGTGCACAAGAAGCTGGGAGGGAACGCAGCCAGGACAGCTGACCCAGGCTGGCCACAGGGCTATTCCATACCACCTGACGTCACGCTCAGTATAGAAACTGGGGGAGCTGGCTGGGGGGGGCAGCGATCGCTGCTCAGGAACAGGCTGGGCATCGGTCGGCGGGTGGTGAACAATTGCATTGGGAGTCACTTGTTCTGTATATTCTATTATTATTATTATTTCATTTTCTCTGCTGTCCTATTAAACTGCCTTTATCTCAACCCACGGGTTTTAGTCTTTTTCTGTTCTCTCCCCCATCCCGCCGGGGCAGGGGGAGGGTGAGCGAGCGGCTGTGTGGTGCTTGGTTACCGATCGGGGTTAAACCACAACATCAGTTGTCCTCAAGGCTGCAGCTGCTTGCAGCTTAGTAGCTTGCCCATCAACTCAGTAGATTCTATTCCTTTCAGCAGATCACCTTTACAGGAATATGTTTATTTCTAGTTTACTGTTGGAGAAACTGAATCATGGAGAAGCTATGAGGTTTGACTGAGATCACGCAGAAAACACTGGTTAAAAATCGTGTAGGAAACACAGATGAACTCTCTCCTTTTGCTGTGGTTTAACCTCTCTTCCTAGGGAACAGACAGCTAGTTACATTGGGTGCTTTTCTTAAGTCCACCTGTGGTTTGTCCCTTTCTGGCTTTCAGCTCAATATAATGCTACATAAGAAAAATGGTGGCCTAGTGGAATGCTTTTGTCTCCCCAGCACAAGAATGCCAAATGTAACGTAAGGGTTCAGTCAAAGTAAGGTCATATTATACTACTAAAATCTCGCTGTATTTAGAGACTGGATAAATAAGTCATTAATCCAATTAAGTAGACTTGCAGTTAAATGACTGTTAAAACCTGTAATTGGATAAACTGGTTCTTCCTCAAAAATAACCTTTAATGAATTGTCTCTGCTGTTCTAACAGTGGATTCTGAGCCTTTCCCATTGTGACATTGACCAGGAGTGCTGTGTCAAGTGGAACGGCAAGAGCATTAACCAAAACTGTAATCTCCTCAGCGTCAGCTTTGTTGCCCTGGGAAGCAGTAGCACATCTGATTTACCTGACACCCTTGGCTTTTCATGGTGTCCATTGCCTTCTTAACTGCAGGGTTTGGAGGCTCACATGCTTCCACCTGAGTCTTCACATTGTGCTCAAAATAGGGACCAACCAGAAAATAGTTTTCACCCCATTCATCTGCTGTAATTTTGGCTTTTGTCTGGATCACAGTGTAAATGCCTCCCACTGCAAAAGAAGACCACAAAGAACAAAAGTAGAAAGGGGCACAGGCCACAAAGCTCTGGAATAAGCTCCAACCCACCTATGGATCAGACACACCTCTAGTTAAATCACTTTGCATATTCAGATTTTAAGTGAAACCCAGACTTTATCAAATAAACAGAAGTTTAGTCTTTTAAATGGAATCAGAGCTTCACGATTCAATTTAGGAGTATGCACCGAGAGCAGACTGTGTGTAATTCTTAAATGACAATTTAATGCTTTGCTTACTCCTGGGTGACTGCACAAGTCTTACCTGAATTTCTCCTCTAATCTCAAATGGATGCTTTCTATCCTTAACTGTTATTTTTATCTAGTCTGTGATTTTTTTAAAATTTCTTTTAGGTGTTCGAAGTCACACCACAAATGTTTAGCCAACATTTTTTTATTTTTATGTTATTCCTCCCTCTTTGGATCTTGAAATCTTTACATTCAGATTGTGGGATTCAAATCCTGGAACTCATGTTTCCACTCTCCCGTGCCTGATCTTGATTCTACTGCATCCCAAGTACAGCCTTCTGCTTTTTTATTGCAGCAGTTATAATTTCAAACATATTTTTTTGTGATGTGGAAATACATGTGGTGAGAACTGAGCTGGCACTTCCAGCTTGTTTTACACAAATTGCTGAAAGAAGTTGAGGGACCAATGGATTTCATTGACTACTGACTATAAAAATGGATTTAAACCAATATCCTCAAAGCAAAAGGTGTCATGTTCCATCACAATTCCAAAGAGTTGTTAAAGTTGGAAGGAACATAGTCTACATTGCCAATATAAATGCCTGCAGCATCTTCCACCAAAATATTGTCCATTTAAAAAATAAATACCACATAAAAATGTATAAGAGAATGCGACAACAACATTCTCTGACAAGTCAGTACAGATGTATCTAGTCTTGCACATGGTGTGCAAGATCCACTTGGCTGCTCTTCCTCACAGTTTTCTATAGCCAGCCCCATAATTCATGCATTGGCAAGGCAGTCTTGCAAAGCCCCCTTTACCACAGGACCCATGGTGCCAGGCAGTGGGCATTCCACCACCCAAATTTGGAAGAACAACAACGCATGCTTGAATCTAGCAAATAGAAGGGAAGGCAAGGGAGAGAAAAATCAGAGACTAGGTAGCTGCTGTACATCAGAGACACGTTTAGCATAGCTCCGGTGATTTTAAAGCACGGTAAGACAAATGAAGCTCAACAGGTACAAGCAAACAACAAATGAAGCAACAGGAAGGGAATCATTGTTCCTACTTAAAAATGTCATCCTCCACTGAATTTAAAAATGTTCAGTAATACTCCAGGCAAGAAGGCTGTGCTATGCCTTTCAGCAGTGACATCAACATTACATAAGAATTCAGCACTGCAAGTTGTCAGTGATTGATAGCAGGTACTCTAGACCTACTTTTTAAAAGGTACTGGGGCATCTGGAGGCACAAATGCACTGCATCTAACTGCGTATGGTAAGAATCTTCAGAAGTTAACTTATTGTTCTTAAAAATCTGCAGCAAATGACCACCATTTACAGCAGAGCAGCTGAAGTTGCTCAACACTTTGGGAGATTAGTTCCCAGATTACTTAAACTGTATCACCTGAGAACCACAGAAAGCCTTCTGCCAAGCCTGGTACTTTGTAGCTGTGAGGAACTGAATGACAGAGCTATGTTTTTAATTGTGCTCCTAGAAAATAAATTGTGTGCTTAAAGTCCTTTTCTTTAGAAATATCACATTTGTTCTGAATGCTTGAAGGGTCCCTAACCCTACTATCATTATGTTAAGATGTCTCAGGAGTCTAGGTGTTTTACAAAGAAAATCAAATGCAGTTCCAATCTTCCAGTTTGCTAAGTGGAATTACTACAATAAATTATTACCCTACATAGTAATTTGAGATGTAAAAAGACAAGAATCTTGCAGGTATATGTTCCCACATCAAGCTCACAGTTCAAGAGTTTCACATCATATAGATATGGAACTGCAGAAGGAAATCTATGCATAAGACTATTCTTCTCCACTTCATTAGGACCAGAAAGCTAAGAAACTAACTTATAGTCACCATATCCTTCCATGGCTGCTCTGGACAGGGATCTAGAGAAATCTTAGGTAAGTGACACTGTATATTCTCTCCATGTTCCTCTGCTCACAAGCTGAGAGAGACTACTTGAATAACTTGGATTCAGATAAACATATAATTTTAATGACATAATACAAGTCAGAATGTTCAGTCTATTAAGTGATGCAATAATGATGACATGTGTGTTCTTATGGGGTGGTAAGTATGACATATGAACATGAGGCACTGCAATCCAACATGGAAGAATAAGGGGCTTGGTAGAAATCTTAGTCATGAAACTAGCTGGTTTTACCTGGCAGAAATATTGAGCTTACAATAAGGAAAGGTTTTTGTGCAAAGCAGCCTGGTGACCCCTGGAAAAGAGAAAATACCTACTTGAAAGATGAAAGATACTAAATAACATCATAAAGCTGTACATGACTAGAGTGGTGCAAAGCTCTTTCCCCACTATCACAAGAGTGGAGATGATGAGCCTCTTTCACACTGCAAGGCGTTCAACATTGGGATCAGCAAGGTAGCTGAGTTTCCGCAGCTATTAATTTTAAGATTAATCAGCAAGCTGCAGCTCAGAAGCTGAATAGAGCCTGGGACTTATTTTGTATAGCCAACAGCCAAGTGTTTCTTTTCACAAAGTTTTGCTTAGGATCACTGCATGTCCTAAAGCGTGCCCTGCCAAAGACATATGGAAGGCCTGTTCTGAGTGAAAGAGTGGAGAGTATGCTGTGCTCTGCTATCATAATCTGTTGCACAGCAAGGTAAAAATCACTTCAGGGCACTGGTTTGCCCGAAATGCAATGGAAAATACTTAGGATAAAAACAGGAGAGTACGTTTTATGGACTGTGAAAGCTCTCCAGAAGATAGTTGTGATAAAAGTTCTGGGTTACCTTGTCCCAAAACTGGCTTTTTGTCTCCTCCATTACTGTGGAAATACAACTCACAAAGCATGTCTTGCATAAGCTCTAACTGACAGGGGAGGGAAAGTGTGCAAGTGAAACCATGTCTGAGGAAATCATTGGGTATAACTTAAAAAAAAAAGACTTCTTGAGAAGAACAGAGCAATGTCTAGAATAAAGTATTGACTTTTGACATTACACTTTTCCATAGGAAATTCAGGGAACACATAATATATCATTAAGAGATAGCTTATATCTACTCAGTTACTCTGAATTCCCTGGCAATACCTGTGCCAGTAAGCAATGCATTACATATCCGACTCAGTAACAGAGTAAGGGTTTACATATTCACTTGGAGCCTAACAGAATTCTCAAATTACTTCCAACAATCTGGTAAACCTCCTTATTCTTCCCTAATACGATGTTTTAAGGTCATACTATAAACAGGAAACCTGTTTATAACAGCATCCAAACAACAGGGATGTACCAAAATCCCATGATGTTGCAAGTTTCTGTATGCAGCCTCTGAAGCTTTGTACTTTGAAACAGGTTTTAAAACAAACAATAAAGGACAAAATGAGAAATAGATGCAGAATCAGGAGAGGTCAGATCCAGAGAATCAGTTCAATCATCACAAACATGGGGATTTAGCAGTAAAATGGAGATACAGATCTAGTTTAGTGTTCTGATCTCCACCAAAATACTTTATTCAAATATTTTAAGTTTTAATCATTTTTAAATGTCCTTGAGAGAAAAATATTTCTATTATTTATTTCTTTTTAAAACATGTTTTTCACTTTTCCACCAGAATAAAGGAAACCAAGTTAAAAAGGAAATCAATAACAAATCTTTTTTTCCCCATTTATTTCCTTTCCATTCTTCCTCTTTTTCCAGGGAAAAATAAGCTGGCATGGAAAAGGGAACTAAAATGATTGGGAAAGAAGGATTTTGTTCATTTAAGAGAAGTTTGATCTGGTTTTAGTGACCTTTTTAAAAAATAGAAGATGAAAACAAAATATTTCTCAGAAAATATTTCATAGAATTAGTTTTAAAAGTTTGAATGTTTTCATATACATTGCCACTGCTATGAATTTTTCTAAAGGAGTTATCTGCATCACTCCAGTCATTTTCTTTCCTCATTTCAAGTCCTGGTGCATTATTTCTTTTGTATTTTTAAAATCCAAGCAGCAATTAGAGCCCTCCAGGATAGATATCAGAACTATCTAAAGAAATAAAAAGTTTGAGAGTCAAGAACAGTCTCCTAATATCGTATCACTTCTGAGGACAACATTAGGCAGAAGCGGAGATCTGACTATGCAAGTGGAGATCTTTGTGCAAGATCTAATATGTAGATGTGCTCTTTCTGCCACGAGCTGTTATATAGAAAGATGCATTGCCAGTGCTTTTTCTCACCTGATGAGGAAGGGTCCATGACTTCCAGGATTACCCAGGAATTGTGCTGACAAAAAATGTCTTCTGGAGCTGCGATCCTTTGTGCATGGAATTGCCAAAGCTTCTCAAAGCTGCCAGAGATACCCACCATTCATTTTACTTGCTCTCCCACCCACCTCACGTTACAGCAGGACAGAAGGAAGGAGCAGCAGAAACCAAAAAGGTAGGAAAGATATAGGAAGCGAAGCTCTGCAAGTGAGACAGGGATAAGTGGAGATTGTTGCTGATGGCTGAGTCCTTCCCCACACACCTTTGCTACATAGAGACAGAGGATCAGGGTACTCCCAGGGCTCTTCCACTTCTTTGCTATGGCCTGATTGGGCCACTCTGAAAACACTAAAGCTTTCCTGAGGACCATGGCTGCTGTGGAATCCAAGAGAGCAGTGGGACCCCAGATTCAGGATTCAAATTGACTTCACTGCCACAAATACTAGTTACATCAACTATGCTTTCGCCCCTTCCCCTCAGAATGTGTCTCTGATCTACAGATATGTGATAAAATTGGGCTTGAACTTATTTTTTTCTAATGGTTAGTTGGAACTTTATTTATTTATTTATTGGTACATTGCCTGTTGAGATATCTGGGGACTGTTTATAGAATAAGGTTGTAAAACGTGTCAGGTGAAAAACTCCCAGCATTTTCAGACAGCAGATGTTTTTCATGTATTTTTTTGGCTATGTTTGTGGCCAGGACTCATCAGAAGATAGAAATTCTCTAAATTCTGTCAAATCCTGTCATTCCAAGCATATTCCGAAAAAATACTGAAACACTGAAATTTATGACAGATGCCCACATTACAGAAGCTATTTCTGTGTGCATCATCCCCAATGCACAAGATTTCATTTGAGATTGATTTGATGTTGACATACCACCCCACTCTAGAAATGCACTGAGCTTTGATGTTGTGCTTATGCCAAGTTTATGCCAGCACATCCCCACTCCCCAAAGTGTGTCAGTTCAGGTGTGTCACAGATTACATCATTCACCTTCTCCCAAGGAACTTTCATCGTGGAAAGAGATTTAACACAGAGGAGGTAAAATGCTGGTCCTACTGACTTCAGTGGATTCAGGATTTAATTTCCAAGAGTCCAGATTTTCACCACAGAAACTGTACATAGAGCTCTGCTCCTGGGAGAGCTGAACCAAGGTTTGTTTTTAGCAGTCTTCAATCCAATAGGGATGGAAAAAAAAAAATTAGGATTCATCTACCAGTGACTCTTGAGCTAGTCTGTTCACAGCTGAATGATGATACAAACTGGCCATTTGCCGAGCATTTTTAAGCATTCCTCTATATTCTGTCTAAAAGCTGTTAGTAGTGCAGCAGGAGATACTAATCTAAATATTACTGGAATGATTTTAAAGACATGTTTATAGAGCACAGACCAGATCTTGAACGTTCTCAGCCCTTCTTATTAATGTATCAGAAAATGCACTAAACTACAGCTAACTGTTAACTTATGGAATTAGACTTTTCCCCTCCGCCTCAGATTAAACACTTCAGTTTTCAGAGGGCAAACACTTAAAAGAGGTTAAAGAGGATGGAGCCATTTTCACTGTGGAAAATGTCCAGGACTGCTGCCATTACTCCTGCAACGGCCTTTCACTGCTTCCTGTTGGCAATTTCCGTCTGTGGGGCTTCAGACACAAGATCTACATAGCTTGTAGCCAACTGGTCTGTGCTCCTGCCCTTAAAGTTTTTATTGGTCTTCATGTTACAGAAGAAAGAAAACCAGTCGTCTTTTCCAATGTGCACAGAGATATGACCGGAGCTGGCTTTACCAGAGCATGGTGGCCAGAAGAGAAGGAGAAGGGTGAAAAATGCGGAGCTTCCCCATGATTGCCACCAGATCATGTGGCACAGTAGTGCACTGGGGCCCTCACCTGCCTGCTTTTTTCACTTTCTGCCACAGAAGGACAGTAGATCCACTTCACAGCATGGGTCTTGCCCATCAGTGAAGAGCCAAATAAAGTGAGGAAAGTCTTGCAAAACAAACTACACTTTTCTCATTTCTTTGGCAGAGGACTTTCAGTACAAGATGATTTCAATGTTGTGCTTGGCTTATATGGCAAGTTCTTTTTCACATGACTTGGGGGAAGGCGGAGGGAGAGTGACACTGGCAAATCAGCCTTTTTTATTTCTCATTCTCTCCTTCAGCTACCTTGTCTTTGCTTGCTCCAGACAAAGAAGAGGAGAAAGAAGAGTAACTGAGATGCTGGTGCTTTCCAACAAATACGTCAGAGGTTGCCGCTCAGCACAGGCAGCAGCCAGGACAGAGAATATAAAAAGGAAGCATGGAGAAATAGAAAGCACTGCCTTGTTAGAGCATGTGTTAAATGATCTAGACTTACAAAAAAGAGAGACATTTTCACTGTGCCAGCTGCTGAAAAAGAAGTGATAAGACTCTGGAAATAATGGATACTTATAGGTCTCTAAGCACTGAATTCATACAACTGACTTGTCCTTCCCTACAGCTGCATCTCACACGGAAGTACCAACCAGCACCATTAGAGAAATCCTACTAAATACTTGCTCCTCATGGGTAGCCTGGCACATGAAGATCCTCTCATACTACATAATAAGATGTGCTCCAGTTTGCAGGACCTTTTCATCATCTGTGTCCAGAGAAGGGCAACGAAGCTGGTGAAGGGCCTGGAGAACAAGTCTTATGAGAAACGGCTGAGGGAACTGAGGTTGTTTAGTTTGGAGAAGAGGAGGCTGAGGGGAGACCTTATCGCTCTCTACAACTTCCTGCAAGGAGGGTGTGGTGAGGAGGGTGTTGGCCTCTTTGCCCAAGTAACCAGCGATAGGATGAGGGGTAATGGCCTCAAGTTGCACCAGGGGAGGTTTAGATTAGATATTAGGAAAAATTTCTTTCTTGAAAGAGTGGTGAAGCATTGGAACCGGCTGCCCAGGGAGGTGGTAGAGGCACCATCCCTGGAGGGATTCAAAAAACGTGTAGATGTGGCACTTCGAGACATGGTTTAGTAGGCATGGTGTTGTTGGGTTGACGATTGGACTAGATGGTCTCAAAGGTCTTTTCCAACCATAATGATTCTATGACTCTATCCTCAGACTCTGAAGGAGAATATATTTAAGAGGTTCAGAAAACAGCTCAGCACCTGTAAGGGGCACTGTTTACAGGTGTGGGAATAGATAGCCATCTGTGAGCTCTGGTAGCATGTTCTGCACAGGGAAGAAGATATTCAGCCTTATTGTCACTGCTGCAGAGAAATGGAGGAGCCACTAAGCAGCAGCACTGGTCAAGAAGAAATGTATCCATAGCCAAGCACCTAGTGATGTACACAAAGTTAACACAAAGACTTGAACTCTATTCTGGAGGGAGCAGCAGCTTTACACCACTTTAAAAGTGCAAACAAACTTCATGCTTGAACTACTCTGACAGACCTTTGCATTGCCAGAAAGGAAGAAACCTTCACCTTAAATGCTCAAAATTAACTTGTCAGGCAACAAACCCAGCTAATGCTTATCTTGCCCTCTATATTAGGAACATATATAGCAACATTAAAACTAAAACACTGAAACACCTAGTAGTACTAAATCCATGTAGGGTCAGCCTACTTAGTCAAATAAACAGTTCTTCCTTCCGCTAAAGGAGGCGGGAAATATACAGTGTCAGCTATTATTTCCTAAGTCTATGTATCTTCTCTGATGACTCTCCCTGAATTTTGTTGGCTACTGTCTCTCCTAAGAAACACTGCCCTAACATTTCCCAAGAACCGTTTATAAAAGTTAGCTCACCAGGGAACAGTATCTCACCACATGACTTAGACATTCAATTACCTGTAAAATATAGAAAAAAAAATCTCAGTATCAAGAATTTACCAGAAAAATAAGCTGAAATAGGCTTATTAAAGAGTTTTTGCACAGATGTTTCCAGTCAAGCTTGGTTAATGGAAACTTTGCACAGAGATCTGGTTCTAATGAAGAAATTATTTGCCATGACTAGTTCAGTCAGCCCCATTTGAATATATGGGTTTCGTAAGTAGTATAATTAACAGCACCTTAATTTTAAACTAACTTAATAAATATCCACTCTCATAAATATTAATTATCTCATAAAATGTGAGAATAATAAATTTTAGCTGTCAGTTGATTTGGCTTCAGGTAAGTCAACAAGAGCTACATGGATGATTAAACGATTCTCTGCATTTTGTACATACACAGAAAGACAGAAAACTCTGTGTTTTACTTTTTCTTAAACATATTGTGTGACATCTATAAACAGTAGGTCCAGACGACCAGAAAATATATATACTATGGAGTTCAGAGATGTTAGCGAGAACACCTTAATTTGCTAGGTTTCTGCTGCCATCTGCTTGCCAGTGCCTTACTTATCATGCACACTGCAAAAGTAAATGCTGCTTGCTCCAAGTTCTGGCAGTAGTAAATTAACTCAAAAAGCTTGACTGAAGCTACTGAAAAATAAGCCCACAGGGACTGAAAGTGCAAAAGCTACTTTGTACTACCTCTGTGTATTGATACTCCTCACCACCCTAAAAAGAGCAACATAAAATTGCACTGCAGTGCAGATTAAATACCAGAAGCTATCACAGAATCGTAACTCCAGTTTCATCATGGGGATAAACCCTAGCACTATCTGCTCTTCTCACATTTCCCCTTTAGAGTTAAAACCTTAACAGATTACAGATCCTCTCTCCTGACTAATGTCTCTACCTGCCAGTACAATAAAACACATGAGATCAATCATTTACTCATACTAACTCACTTTTGTGGCAAAAAAAAAGCCTGTTCCCCCTTGGTGAACTACACCTAGCTGAAAGGGTATGATTAGATGAGTGAATTAGAAATTAATGCAGAAAGATCTTTGCACAGCAAGCAGTATGCACTTTGCCAAGCAAGCTGCATGCAGTGAACAGATTTTCAATCTGTACACATGCACAAAGCACGAAGTCCCTGCCTGGCACCACCTGTGTTTGCAAAAACCGGTCCAAAAGGCTTTCAGCTGACATAAAGACCGCTGGTCATTGACATCTGGCTTTTGTTCAGTGGCTTCAATGCAGCTCTGTTTATTTATACTTATTTCAAATTTGGCCTCTTTTCCATACTGCTATAGAAGGCTGAGGGAGACTGCTGAACTGCTCTGAATCTGACGACTGGTTTACAGCTCATTTTTATGCATTACATTCCTAAATGAACATGGAAGGTAAAACATAAATATGTACAAAACAACATCTATATATCCATAGATCTACACACCTAGACATAACACTTAGATGTTTGTTGAAACAACCTAGCCCTGGTGATGAAACATGTAAAGACACACAGACGTCCCAACTACATGCTCATCCCACACAAGCAGTTGCAGCCCACACACGGCATGCACAATTACACACAGATGCCACATTCACTCCTTCCAGTACGATAGCTCTGCAGCCCACTTTTCCCCAATCTCCCCTTAATGCCTTTCATGTCCAAGTCCTTCACGCCTCCCCCCCACTCCCATGAAAACAGCAATACCAACTCCCAAGAGTGTTGTACGAACCTTTGTTGGTAACTTCCCAAGAAACTTCAAAGAGCAACAAATCCTCCACTGGCAGGTCTTCATCCTCCCACTGAGGAAGCCCGTTAAGAGAAGTCATGGACAGTGATCTAGCCAGTGGCATATTCTTCAGCCCTTGAACGCTCACCACGCAGGCCACAACAGTTAGCAAATGTCCAGTTAATGTGGTGGTTCTCCGCAGTTCTGGTTGGAGCAGTCTGCCAGTGTTCTGGGCTCCAAGGAGAAAATTTATTCAGATAGCTGGGAGCTAATGGGTTTAAACTGTCTGACCACCAGCATTAAATTGGCTCAGTGAAATCCTCAGGGCTTGAGAAGCAGCTGCTCACAGAGGTAAGAATTTAAGACTGATCCGAGAAAGGTCTTCACTGTTTTGGGGCCAGGCCTCTTCCTTTTTCTTCTCTTAGAGGGAGGTAAAAAATGGTTTTGAGCTTCTCAGCCACAGCATTTGGTATCCACCACCCCAGGGACAACTGAAACTCAATGGTTGTGAATTCAGCACTGCCCTGAGCAAACTCCAGCAGGGAGGACGCTTTGAGTTCACTACCTGATTTGAGTCCAGCCCCTGAGTCCTCCCCTTGAGATACACCCTCCCATTAACACCCATGGACCTTCTCTATCCAGTAGCCACTTACAAGCCAGGTAAGTAGACTTGTTTTACACAATGCCTCTTACATTACTTGTCAGGCTAAACACTGCTACCTAGTCTTGTGCAGTTCATCAGTCCATGAGCACTAATTTACCTCATACCTTTCCTCCACAATTAGCGCCAGCTGCGTCCCCAGGGCTCTGCACAAGCTGTTGGCTTCATTCTGCTCTTGAGCAACACTGCAGCCCTGAGAGCTTCTACAAACAGAGCTACAAAGGCTCTATCCTGACTTTGGCATGCACGTCAGCCCTTCCTGCTGTCCTGGTCCCTGATTTTCCTCCTGGTTTCTCTTTTTCTATGCCACAACAATTTTCTGGCCTCTGGGCCCATATCCTCTGCCCAGGGAAACTAGTGAGTAGTAAGTCAGGGAACAGCATGCACTGTCTTGCTCCAGCACAGAGCTGGGTTGCTGCAAGCAGTGCACACACATCTGCAGAGATGTCGGTCCTTAACTCACAACCTGAGATCCTCAAAGCTCCACAGAGCAGCTGCCTGCTTAGATGTTTATGTGCTTACACATCTGGTTGAGAAGCCACTGCTTCTGAGACAGCTGTGTAAGTTGAATCTGATTCTGAGCTTAGAGCACAACCTGCCCAAAATCTGCATTTCAGCAGTGAGCAAATCTCCAGGTGAGATCCAGGGCATCTCTGGCACTGTGATGAGTAACATTGCACCAGCAGGCATGGACAACATAGCATAAGAGGGAAAGGCCATGAGCTCACTTAAGATAAAACCAGTCCAAGGCAATTGGGTTAGAATACAGGCAACCCATCTGTATAGATATCTCTTAGGCATAATATAATACAATTGTGCCTACTAACTATACCCCAAAAGACTTCTGCTTCCACCCAGACTTCCCATGCCCTCTCTGCACTTACGGCAGTCAGACCCATCCCTGAGCTGATGGATACAGTTCACCAAACTAACCTAAGGACGCAGAAAACTTTTTTGCCTAGGGCTGTCTCAGCAAAGAGCCTGGCAAGAGGGGGTGGAGCAGGTGGGAACAAGGAGAGACGGGAAAGGTGAGAGCTAATGCTGCCTTGCCTTTCCAGCCAGTGGAGCTGGCAGGCGGGCTCAGCTGCGCTCTGCCACTTCACCCGCAGGCTGGGCTGTGTGCCGGGGGAAAGAGGTTTCCCTTCTAAGTTAACTGGAAGGCATTACAGCCTGCCCAGGGAAGGGTTCAGGGTTTTATTGGCTGGGTGCCTTTTTGTCTCTGCAGTTTGAGTTGCCCTGTTTACCGGTTTATGAAAAAAAGCCTGGCCGAGAATGATTGTTTATGGAGCAGGTGTGGCTTTTGCTACCTGGGGTAGGTAGGAAACCGTATCATCCTGTAGGTTAAAAATCATGTTACTTAAAAGGAAAAAAACAGTAATATTTTAAGGCTTACTTCATATATTTTAAGGTTCACTTCATTTCTGAACTATCAAATCTGCCCAAGTCTCATTTTCACACTTTTCCCTGGAAACCCTGGGGGCGAGGCTGAAAGCTACCAGTCTCACAAAGGCCATCTCAGGTGAGGAGTGGAGAAGGTAAGAACAAAGGAGCCCACAGGCCCATCCTAATCCCAGAGGCTTCATCAGCCCTTTGTCAACGAATACACTGCAAAACCTGACATTTTAAACGAGACAGCAGGGACGGTTAGCCCACAATCTGCCTCACTAATTGAAGCCTATGGAGCGGGTCCCACAGCCAAGTGGCTGGTGGCTGCTTCCCACATAATACTATGAACATTATATTCCATCATATTCAGAACACATATCACTTTATCCTGCCCACCGGGTGTCAGGGGGCACCACTTAACGGCCGCCATGTTAGCCCTCAGCCCACTGCACCACCCCACATGATGGCAGGCAGAGGTCCTGGGGGATCTGACTAGCAGAACCATCGGTGGGTTGGTTTGTAGCATTAGGTGGTACATATGAACTTTTATTTAGCAAAAATGAGATCCCTGCCAGAGGAACATGTGCCTGCTCACGCTCATCATGAGTAACTACCGCAAGCTGCAGCCTCCCAGAGGGAAACTAGAGGGGTTTGCAGGTGTGTGGGCCCTGTCGTCACTGCGGGCTGGGTACCACTGTCCTCTACAGTCCTTTGAACCTCATTCAAGATGTTGAAGTCAACCTGCCCACACCAGTTACCTCTCCAGGGATGACAAACAAACCTCTAGTAGTGATCCCAGATAAACAGTGGCACTGGCTCACTGACATATCACTCTCCCTAAGCATTCAAAAGCCTAAAAAACATGCAAATAATTTTAAAACAATGAACTGAAGTTGTAATAATAACATTTTTAAGCTCTTTATATAGACTGTGGTTTCCAGGTTCTTGGGTGTCACGTTTTTCCAGCTTTTGTAATAAGAGGATACTCCTTTTACTTTTTGAATTTGACAAAAGACAATATAACCCCTTAAACCTTGGAGAATGGGTTTGAAAGAATCATTAGATACCACAAGATAATTTCACGAGCACTGACAACACCATCATTGGGTGAACTTGGGCAACTCATGTAACTCATCTTTTGCAGATTGGAGATAATATTAATGGGGTTTTTTAAGTGTTTCTGATCTGATAAAAAGTGCTCAATAGCACTATGACTATTAGTATTCTTTCATATTCAGAAAGCATTTCACTTTACCCAATTTGCATAACTGAAGCTTTTTTTCACACAGTGCCATCCCAGATTCCTGCTTTTTTGTTATTAGTGAGGGAAAAGCATATGAAGTGCCTAGGAAAGGTTAGATCCAACAGACAGTTCAAAAAATTTGATCCCTTCAGATGCTCTGGATTGCTAGAGGGCAAAAGGCTCTAGTCATTGTATTTATGGCCTGCCAGGATTAAGTGTGGGATCTCTGTGATTCATATGGAGGTGTCTATGCTTATGGCCATAAAGGAGGTAATGCCTGTAGCAGTGCACCTACAGCAAAATGAGCTCTCCAGGAGAAAAGCTATATTCTGACAGTAAGAATAGGCAAACTTAGGACACCCAGTGGAGGGACAGTCACCAAGAGTGGAAAAGAACTGAAAGGCAGCCACTAGCTATCCTCCATGTGAAGTACAAGAGGTGAAAGGAGAACTCTGCTAACACTAGAATGCATTGTTTTTGTCTTAGAGACAGGGAAAGGTTGTGACTACGATTGTGCGGTTTGTTGCTTTTTAGCAAAACAGAGGACAACTGCTGAAGTCGGAAGATGGAAACCTACCCAAAATAGTGGGGTTTAAAATACAACATTTATTAAAATATTTTCCAGAAATCTGGAAACCAGTGAAACTGGTTTTGAGTCTGGCCTATCTAGATTCACATATTGCTCTTATCACCAAAGTACACAAATACCCTCTGGTAATGCATTATTCAATGTGACTCAATTCTGCCAGACATCATTATCCCACCAAATTCTTTTTCAGCCCACAGAAGTGAAATAATGTCACTTGTAAGGATACTGGACAATAAGAAGGCTGAGTCTTCAAGATCTTTGAAGAGAAATCATACAAAGTGTGTATTGTTTTTCCCAAATTTCCTACAGTTCTCTGATAGCAGTGCAAGGACAAAGCCGTGCATTCTGCCCTACCTAAAACTATTGTTGAAACTGTTACCTCCCAGGATGTTGTCTTCTCTGCACACTTTGATCTAACTCCGTCTATTTGGGTAGAGCAAAGTTTTCTGCAAACACTAACTCAGCACGTCACCCCAGGAAGTGAGTCATGGATGTTGTCTTCGCACCACAGTCCCTCCAGAAGAACCACTTCAGACAATCTTTTTTGTTGGAAAATCAACTTCAGCCTCCCTGACTGCAAGTGAGAAAGTGCATGTTGGGGGGAAGAAACACTCTCAACGTGTGGGAGTTTATAATGAGATAACTGTCTAGGTCTGGTTTGTTCTAAACATAACTGCGGTTTCAAGGTTTGCCTACTTTAATTGTAGGGAAAAAAATAAGACATAGATGTTAAAAATGCTCATACACAGTGAGTCAGATTTTACAGGAGGAAGCTACGATGGTTTGTAGCAATTACTGATGTACACACACTGTACTTCAGAAATAGAGCAGTAGGTGGCACTGATGGTATTAACCATACGATGGTTCTCCATGTACTGTTTCGTTTAACCAAAAGTCTGTTTTATCCCTCTCACTAAATCCTGGTTCACGACAAACCTTAGTTTTATGAAGGCCGTAGAAACAGAATCACAACGCAATCAGCAAAAGGGGGCATCTCTTCCATCATCTGGAAGAAAAGCCCTTGCCTCAGGCTGAAAGACACAGGGAATAGAGGTAAAGAAGAGCAAAGACAGGATCCTTAATAAAATAAGCTCTTGATACTCAGCAGTGTGGGCTGCCAAGGCTAGAGCAACCCTTATGAAGAAACTTAAGGAACTTAGAGACAGAGGCTGAGCTTTATTTTGTACCCCTACAAGTAATATCCACTCTTCTAAAGGGACACATTGCAGACATTAGTTTGCTGAGGCTGCTGTTGACTTAAAAAAAGCAGTATGATAACTTTATATTTCTTTTTTTTTTTTTTCCCCCTCTTCACCCCAGGTTTTTGTTCCCTTCTTTCTTTTCCCCTTTTGAACTTCATTGTGGTACTTCCTGTCTTCATTTACTAACTTTTAAAGGTGTTCCTTTGCTCTCCGTATGATGTGGATGTCTTTCTGACCCCACTGGAAGGCCTCACTGTTTATTACTTTTGCAGTTTAGGTGTACTGATGAACCTCCCTAGAAATACTTTAGAAAAAACCTCAGATTTTTACTTAATTTAAAAAAAATATATATTTTCCAGAATTTTAAGGTAGAAAAGTCTATTTTCTGTTGTTTAGTTTTGTGTTATGCAACCACAGTAAGATGTCGGCTGCACTTGCTTTTAACCCTTCCAAAGGGAAAAGGGTAAAGTCTTACTATATTTTGCTTCAGAAGCTAGTAAACCTCATTATAAATCCCGAAGTGGTAGATAAAATTAGAAAAATAAAGCAAACCAGCCTAAGTGACGCGTCTAAATTGTCCACCAGCATCCTCCTCCTTTTCCAAAGAGGCTTTGCGATCAGGCATCTTAGCTCTGCTGGCCAGCTGCCAAGCTGTCATGTGGTCTGAAACCCAATGGGAGAGCTGGATTATGATGGATGGACAGGTGTGCGTAAGATGGAGGTGTCGAGGATCTTTAGTGACCCTTAAAGCATTTGGCACTCAGCGTATGGTCAAATTCTAGTCACATTTATTGGAAAAGTGTCAGGGAAAAAAGTTCTGGGAGCTTTACATCCAGGTCCTAGTAGCTGATAAAATCAGGGCCTGTTCTGAGGAAGGTGGGGGACACATGTTGGTTAGCTTAGCTACCCTTCTTTCTTTCTCTAGGTAAGACATAGCTATGATTTTACTCCATTCAATATGTATGGCAAATTGCTTACCTAAGGGAACTAAAGAAAAACCCGTTGATGGGGATATATACCCCTCTACCAGTCAGTTGATTTTTCAGATGTTTTGAGGGATCATAAGTGTTCATCAGCCTGATCTTACTTTCCTAATACTGCAGGCTAGAAAACCATGTATTATTAAGCACTCTAACCTTGGTAGAAGACTTGAGCCTCAAACTCAGCCTCAGACCCCTGTATTCTGGGGTAACTGGTTGTTGAGAAATTCCCGGCTGAGGATACTCACGAATTGGTAGAGACTTCCTCAATTCTGAATCCCAAACATATTAAGGATAATCGTACATGCTTATAAGCCCCTTAAAGCCACAGACTGACAGACATCGGTTTCTATCAGCCCTACAAACTATTTTGTAAAATGGCAATCAAAAATATCCAGGCCTTCATGGCAGTTAGGCTGCCATGAAAGGAATAATTTAGTTTTAGAGAGAAAACTGCCTGTTCAAAATCATAATTACTGATGAGAGGCTAATAGCAGTTGCGTGGCATGACAAAGAGCTAAACAATTTTATTTTCCTACTGCAGCAGAATACCTATGAAAGTAAAAGGAATTCATGCTTCAGAACAGCATATGAACTCCTAGGAGCGTGGCTGACTGCTCCTTTTGCAACGGCTGCCATCTTTAGGCCTGATCATAAGGGCCTCAGCTGTTGGGGAATCAGACCCCACTAGCTAGACTGTTCCTTTTGCTGCTTTTTACCTGTTTACTGCATGTGCTCTCTTGAACTGCTAGCTTTGCTTTGCAAATGTCATGAGACGTGAGGCTGCCTGAGCGGTCAGCTGAGGGTTCCCCGGCATTGTTAGCAGCATACCAGAAAGCTGTTGGAGAACAAAGCTGTTCGCAGAGAGAATAGCTAATTTTCTAGCACATTTGTCGTTTAGGGTCATTGCAGAGTTTAGGGAAAATCAGGGATTTGTTCAGAAATGCTCTAGGGCCAGCCCTAATTGCCTGCCTGAACTCAGCAAGTTCAGATCATTCTGGCTGTGAAGCGACGGCCTTCGCCCCTGCTTTGTGCAAGTCCCAAAAAATGCTCCAAATCTCACACGAGGGGAGAATTGTTCCTTTCCAGTTACAAGATGGCTGCACAGTGACCCTGTGAAATGCCCAGCAGGGAGAAGAGGTTATGAAACATTTTAAGTTTTGCGGAGTGACGTGACACAACGTGCTTTCCTCAGTGACAACTGGTATACGTTTTGGCCCAAATAGGCATGGAGTGTGTGGACTCCATGACACACCAAACAAAAGACATTCATATCAGGTGGTCTGAGAGGCTGATATTCCCAGCTCTGCAGAGCATTGTGGCCTCTGCTGCTTCATCCAGGAGAGTGAGAATGAGAGTTAGCCATCCTGCAGATATCAGTGCGCCAGGGGCAAGTTTAATGTTAATCCTTTTGGACTTGGCTTTGGAAAAGGATGCCAGGGTAGCTTGGCCACTAAGCTGGATCCTGCAGCTTGGATAAGCTTCAGAACGCTGCTGTCCTATTTAAAGTTTAAAATAAATGTTGCAATGACCAAGTACCCTTCTGAGAGACAGGACTGTTAAATGCATAAAAGCTATGCTACAAATTATGTATGCTATTTTCCCATGCGAGTAGAGATTTGGGAATGTCCCCATTTTTAAGTCACCTCACCCCGGGCACCTGAAGTGATCTCTTCGCAAACGATGGACATACAGCCCGTGTTCTCTGAGAGAGTAGTCTCCTGAAACAGTTTCTGTATCTCCAGCCAGGCACTAGGTATTAAAGACTGAAAAAAACCCCACTAGTCCTTTTGGGAAACAAAAGCACAGGCACATGCAGACACAATTTCGGAGAAACACCAAGATTTTCTGTGTGATGTCTGGTACAGCTGTAACTTGTAAAAGTAAAATGCAAGACTAATACACTGTTCTGCCTGTCTTTTCTACAGTGCCATGTCCCCGCCTATAATTCAGGATCATGTACAGAGACACTCCCAAACACTTTCATAGATACCCACACACATATTTGCTTTGATATTTATTTGTTTTCTGTGGTCCGCACCGTGTTTGTATCATATTTAGCACAGGGATTTGTCAGTGTGTTAGTGTAACTTGTGGTATTTAATCCTTAACTGCAAGTGGTTATCACAGAGAGACTGAAGTCTCACTTGCCTAATATTCTGGGACTTTCCCTTTTTCTCGTAATTCGTTTTCTCATAATAATTGTTCTTCCTTTCTGTTACATCAAAGAGGACTCTTTTAGGTTTGGGGTTTTTTGTTAGAAATGTTAAAAAGCTCAGGCTAGGTATAAATTCTTAGTACATCTCTCTTATCTTATGTGACCTTGGAGGAATTGTTATCAGGGCTGGCAGCTCAGCTTCACAGAGCTTACTTATCTCCATCTCCTCAAGTAGCCAGGACTGCATCATTTCACTTCTCTGGCTGCAAACAAAGGTTTCTATGCTTTGAAAGACTATGCTGCAAACTCAAAGGTGTAGTGTCGAAAGAGGCATTTCCATTCATTCAGCTATGTAAGTATAGTAAGGACTTTCAGTATAGTAAGGACTTAATAAAAAACAGGTTATCCCATGATCAGCATTAAGATTGAAATTTAACGTGTTGAAATTTAACCCCATTCAACAAACCGCTTAAGCATAAATCCTACTCAGTGGAATATAGGCACTTGATCTAAGGTGACTGTGGTCTTAACTTCTTTTCTGTCTGTTCGAGAACCACTCTACTGACTTTTGAATGCCCTTGAAGTGTCTCGAAAGAGATGTTTCTTTTTATTCTTCTTCTGACTTTTATCTTTCAAAAAAAAACCAAACCAAAAAACTGCAGTATTCAAATCAGCCCAGTACAGAAGTAATTTAAAAAATATTTCCTTCTACTGCACAACAATTTGCTATGAGAAAAACAAATTCAGTAAAATGAACAGAAGGTCAACAAACACTCTTCTAGACTGATCTTCAGTCTGAGAGTATCAGGGACTACTCTATTGTCATATGTGGGTAGGAAAATGAGTTTGATGGGATTTGTAGACATGGTGATGATGCCTGATTCCCAGCGATACTGGGAGAGTATTCCAGTATCTACTACTGGTAGAGATAGTTGAATGAACAGAGACTTTGGAAATCATTGCATTTCTGTCTTATTGTCTGAAATACAGAACTAGCAGCACAGAGAAAACTGTGTCTCGAGCAAAATATCTTTTTTCTTCCCTTTGTGTTTTCATTTAGCACATCTCAAAGAGCAAAAATTATGAATATTCCCTTCCAGAAATCAATGCTGGTAGGAATATATCTTCATGCTATTTTGACAAATTTTCTTTTTTTTTTACCTCAAATATTGAACATGTAAACAAGTCTCAATAATGCTGAAGAGCTATTAAAGAGGAGAGCATAGGGGAGAAAATACTTGCTCTGAAATCTTAAATTGCATAGCCACTGCCTGGGCCAGACTGTGCTTTGTTGCTTATGTTTTCAGGTAAATTATTCATTTCAGGCACTGAGCAAATCCAGCCCTCCCGAGTCTGACCTCTCCAACAGACCAATCTAAGTTAATTATTTGCACAACTCCTTTGCTTGCACAGAATAACAACTCACGTAGCAATGGAATCTCAGGAACGGTTTATAAAAATTTAGTACATCACAGTGTTTGGTATGGATTTTAGGAAGACCCTGGCTACTATAGTCTCTGAAAAGCTTTGAAAGTTTTGACTTACATAAGGCTGGATTCATGGATGGGCATTAGAGGACAACTGTTCATAGAAGAAAAAAATACCCCAAAATTAGACACTGCCCTGAGAGGCTGTTACATTATGGCATTGTGTCAGTCTGGAGCACAATATAAGGATTTGACCCTTAAATGTTTCTGGGCTCCTGGTCACACTGACGTCAGAGAGTTCAGCATCTACATTCCACTGAGAATTTTTGGCTTAATTGTTCTGATTTGTATCTATAAAATGGGGAAAACAGCATTTATTTGCAGCACAAGGCTGTCGTGAAGTGCATAAATACAATGATAACAGGAACTCTGTGAGCAACTTAAGACACAAGTCACCTGCTTAGCATAAAACATGGTTTTAAGTTAGCGGGTATGAAAGTCATATAAGCACTACTAGTCTAGCAAAATGCATCTATAAAACATTTCCATCGCTCTACACCTACGTGTTCTTTTTAACACTGTTTCACTGTTTAAACCTGCCTTCAACTCCCTGCCCCATTTTTATCATTTGACTACTAAAAAAGCAGCTGATTTAACACCACACCTGAGCGCAGAACAAGCCCACCTCTTGTTTGGGTGACAGCTGATTACCACTAACAGGGCTGTCATTTTACTAAGCTTGCAGACAGTTGCTATGCAGACTGATAATAAAGCAAAGGATGCTACCTATTTATCTCGATGTTCTGGCTGTGCAGGTAGGAAACTCAAGCTACCTCTCCTTCACATACATTTATTTGGAAAGCCATGATACAAATACAGTGGTAATAGCATATATCTGAGGCTGAGCCTAACTCGGAGGACTGAGTTCCAGTCCTCTGGCACAACCATGCCAGTGGTATCCCTCCTCTCTCTGTGGTCTGTCAGTATCTGCTTGTCTGTCGTCTGACATTTGCAGGGTAGTCGGACTGACTTTCTATTCTGTAGCCTGTATCTACTATATACTTGCAAATGCAAGGGGTTCTAGGTCCTTACAGCAATTAAAATAACATTACTGGTCTTACCTCATGTGAGTTGAGCAAGTTGTCCTCAGAGCTTTCTGAAGCGTTCTGCTGTGCTGCTTCTTACTGGTTGTGCCGCTCTGTCCAACAGCACCACAATGTTTTCTGTTAGACCAAGGCGTGACAAAGGTACCGCTTGACCCATAGGAATGTGGTCAAAATCCTGTATTGCCTTTCATAGGATAAAACAAGAGCAAAGTTCATGTATCAATGGGCTGTACAAAGCATATACAAGACAAACATGAGTCTATTATGTTCAGAAAAAGCCCCACAGATATCTTTTAGAGGTAAAGTACTATGGCAATATAGTTACTAGGGAATTTATATGGTTACTATAAGACTATATTATGGATAGACTCCAAGTAACAGAAAGTGATAGGCTGATGTGTAAGCACACATAGGGAAGCTATTCTACAGCCACGTGACTGCAATGAAGATACAAGATTGTGTAATAAGACTCCTAATAAAAGTAATTACAATAAAATTAATGTACTTGCATAGGGCTTACAAACATCAGTGAATGCAAAAATCAATCTAAAAAGCCTATTTATAAAATCTCAAAATCCCATAGCCTGAGATACTCTTCCTATTTAACAATTTTGAACAAATCCCCCATAACACCCACAAGGCCACTTCATTGTTTAAATTTCTTAGAATTTTCCTTTGTAACCTCATTTCCCCAAAAGTAGAAGTCAGTACAGTGAGCCTGCTGGTGTGCTAAGAAAAGTGCTCATCATGCAAACCAATGTGCTTTCTTCCATCCTTCAGTTCCCTGCTTCATCTGTATCCACCCTTTTTTGTAATAGACCACACTTCTTTGTAGTAGAGCTTGTCATTAGCTTTCTGATTGCTTAATGTCTAGGCACAAGAGATCTTGTGCTGCTGTTGAGTCTGCGATCACTAACAAGAAAAAAAACACTCTGTCGACTCAGAGGGGATTGAAGGAGTAGCTGACAGACACTAGGAGACAGTAGCTTCCCAGCTTGGGCACCCATTACCACGTTCCTTTCAAGATGTCCCAACCTTTGGGTCTCAGTTCTGACCACAGAACAAGGTGCAACCCTACACTTTAATGGGTGAGGAATGAGCACTGATGCAATTACAGACAAAGCCCCATTTTATTGTAGCTTAGTGATTTTTAAAAATCACAATTCACTATCAGAAGGGAAAAGGGCCCACCCCTGTCCTCTAAGACAACTGGTGCCTCTTCATGCACATCAGTTGCAAGAATCCTGCAAGGTAACATCCCACAACATCGCTTTGAATTATTTCATGAACTGAGAACAGTGTAATAAAGAACAAAGCAAGGAAGGAACCATGTGAGGTATCCAGCTAGATGTGCTCAGATGAAAATTGCTCATGGGTGTGTCATGCAAACAGCAGCGGCTTATGCCATTTACCTCATGACAGCTGCTGATAAACTTTTCTTAGCAGGAACTTAAGCTAATCTATGCAGGTGTGGAAAGCCTTCCAGTAAGATCTCCACACCAACTTATGAAAGCAGAGACTATAATTTTCCCTCTCCTGTCTGTAAAGAAGCCTGCAACTGAGAACAAAACATCTCCCAAGGTCTCCCTGGGATATCCTTTGTAAATAATGCTGTCACCAGCATCCCATGCATGGTATTTCACTAACTACATGATACTTGCTAATCACAGCATAGCAGTATGACAGGACTTGCATGACCTTTTCTTTTAAAAGGAGCTACAAATATTAAGCTACTTTAAGTAGTGGACTAAAACATTTTCACAAAGCATTTAATAGAGCTAGAAGAGGCCTTTAAATTGCTCCAACTTACATGGAGTAAGACTTGCAGGCCACTGAATTATGATCAAGATAGATGGATTTGATACTGTTTGTCCCCTGGACATTTAGGTTGATCAGTTCTAGGCACATCAAGCAATTACTGGTGATTTTATGGTTAATATTACTCCATAATTTAAGCAATTAAGAAATAAAACTTCAGGATCTTTTAAAAAAAGTCTCTTATCCCCCCAAGTATATAAGCACTTGCAAAACAATCATGCTGAAATTTAGAGATCAAAGGCCCAGTTTGACTTGTTCTATAAACAAGATTACCATAGGACTCCAGTCTTAAAAAAAGACTTGGATTTTGGTAATCAAATAGGAGAGTCTTGTTTTTCTAAACATTATTGAAACTAGACACCAATAACAGGCAAAGAATTGAATTGAGAGAAGGCTCTACAGGATCCTTTTTCTAGGTCAGTGCCATACAGAATCTTAATGTTGACATATTTTCAGCAGGTGGCCCAGAGGCAAATCCCCATTCCATTTCCTCTACCCATCAGTTAAAAAAAAAAAAAGGAAGTGCTGTGTCAGAAACAAGTCTAGGACTGAACTACACTTAGCCAGCATCTGGACTGAAACTAAATCACACAGTAAAGGCTTCCAGTAAGGTTGTATTAGTGAAATCCCACCACAGGCGATTACTACATTGTTTTTAACCTTTTGAAAGGACATGTGTGTCTACACTTCCATGTAGTCTGTGACTAACATTAGAAGAGAATGCCAGAGTAAGCTAGATAATTTAAGTACTGAAAATAAATCACTAGGACAACGAGACATGCCTGAAGGTTGCTTTATTTGTTCATAAGGTCTGTGCGTTACAGCAAGCATAAGTTTAGCTACTGTGGACAAAGCTCAGTCTGGAAGAGCATTAAATGTTAACCATAGAGATGTGTAGTGAGTAAAGCCCACATTTGCACACAACATACTGTTTTTCTACTGCTGGAATCTAACATTCATGAGTTACAGATCTTTGATATCTTTCTGGATGTTCCACAATGTATCCGCACTCTTCTTCAGCTGAGCCACCTCATCATCCTTCAGCTTTTGGTTGATGACACTTGTCAATCCAGAGGCACTTAGGACAGCAGGAAGGCTCAAGAAGACATCATTCTCAATGCCATACATGCCCTGCAACAAACAGAAGAGATCACTCATATGAGCCCACCACCCCAGAAATGCTTTTGGTTTATATAAGCAGGAAGCCTTCTGATAGCAGAGCTCAGGGCTTTATCATTTTAAAGCCTGCAGAAAATTCAATTTTTAGTCACAATGTATTTGAGGAAAATAAGAAGTGCAGAGCTGTTTTAGACCAAGTGACTGGCAATACCGAGACGGTTTATTTCAGAAACCCCACCTCCAAACCCCTCACTTTTTTTTTTTATACATAGCAAGTAGCTGACAATTCAGACACAGGGTTAGGGCAGGCCTTTTTTCCACCTACAGAGGGAGCAGTAAGTTCAGTCTGCTCAGAGTCCTTGCTGGACCAGAGGTTATACAGCTGGTGCAGACTAGATGCAGGCAGTTACACCAGCTACAAAAGGACACAGCTCTCTGAGGCCCAGCAAAGGTGGTTGGGAAAAGTTTTCCATTTTTGCACTGAAACTTCCTTTTAATGACTCTGCATGCCACACATGGCAAACTTTACACAAGGGTAGTACAACATTGGGCAGAATACAGAGAACTTAGTTTCAGCTCCATACTGGTAAGGAGATTAGGCTAAGAGGTCAGACTGAAAAAAATTGCAATAGTAAGCTCCCATTTTAAATTCAAAGTAGTATTTTACAAAGCTTCCTTTGTTCAGCACCTTGCTAACTGAGACTATTTAGCTTCTCTATAACAAAATGAACTAGATCATCCAGTTAGCCACCACTTCTTACCTTTACCAGTGTTGAGACTGAATGAATCCGGCACAAGTTCTTCAGCATGGTCTCACACATGTCAGCAACACTAAGGCCAATGGCCCAGTTTGTGTATCCCTTAAGTCTGATTACCTCATAGGCACTAAGGAAATATTAAAACACAGTTGCATTAAGGTGGCATTCAGTCTTGAAGACAAGTCTTAAGATGAATGAATGTTTCCCATTTAAACAGAAATCTGAAACTCCTGTGACACATTGTAAGTTTCAGAACTAAAATATCAAAGTAAGAGAGTTACATATTTCAGCATTAGAGGATAGAGTTTGCATTATCCCATATGTATAATAAAGAAGCTCTATTGTTCTCACAGAATTAGCTGAAAAGAAAAATAGCTTCCATCTACGAAGAGTTTAGTGTTAAGCAGAAAAACAGACACCTACAACTGAACAAGTTCTCTATTCAAGTCAGTGGCACAATCATTCTGAGTGCATTTGGAATAGGTAAACATTTAGAGTCAAAGCCATGCACTACCTACACACATCCTAATTTCTTTAAACCAACATCTGCATACACTTTATACCTGTATAGCCCTTATTTCACAAATGAGACAAGCTATTTAGCAACATGTATTGTTACCTCTAAGTTTCCCTAAATCAATGAACAAAGTTTTCCCCAAATCAACTCCAATGCCCTGCTCACAGAAACATACTGCCTTCTCCTAGAGTCTTGTGCCCTTTGAAGAAAGTTAAATAGTTAAGAAGCTACTTGTGACAAAACAAGTGCACACAGCTCCAAGTGCTGCAATACTAAAGTTTACCAACTGAAATCCCGCATTTCAGTGTTGAAACTTACTCATGCTCTACTCCATTACTCATGTTCCACTTACTCATGCAGCCCTCTAAGTAAAAGGGCATGAAAACTGCAGCAGGCTGGAGAGGCAGTGTGCAGACTAGCTATTTTCAGCATCACATATGTCTACCTTATTCCTCGTGTCACTGTACCTTTCAATCACTTGCTTGTGGAGATCCTTCCAGTTCTCACCATCTTTGTCAGTTCCCATGGTAGGATTCAGCTCCTGGAGAGGAACGCCTGCCACATTAACTCCGCTCCAAACAGCCACTGTAACAGAAGGACGATAGAAGTTTTAATAGCACTTGGTGACTCCCCCTCCACTTTTCCCACCCAAGATAACTGGAAACAAAGTAGTAGTAGCCAGAACCACAATAACATTTGAGGCAGATTAAGTTTTCTTTTAACTACAGTTAATTCCCAGAACACTGGGGGTCAAATATGAGACTATTTTAGTACTGACACTTTAACAAGTCAATCGCAACACCTGAACAACAGAACTTTCAGTCCTTGAAAGGTGTAGACAGCTACTTTTGGAGTCAGAAACCTCAAATTCTAGCAAAAAGTCACATCTCAGCTCTTCAGCCTTTTAAAACTAATTTTACTCAAAAATTGCAGCAAGTACATATTTGCTGTCCTACTAATCAGTATTAGGGTTAGCCTTCAAGAATTCTACTCTTATTTCCCTGAATAACAGGGTAGCAATACACAAGCTTAGAATATCAAGAGAGAACTTCACACATCTCCCTTTATATTGGAAGCTTACAGAGAGATTCATTCTTTGTTCCTGAAGTAAGTAGGAAATTTTAGTTACTTCAGAGCAAAAGCAGCTGTAACACTAAAACAAAATGAGCTCTCTGTATGCTCAGCCAAGCTCTGCTTTCATTATAGTGTAGGACTGGCTTCAGTAAATACTGTTGTTGATTAGTCACTGTACTTTGATCAAACACAGTGGGACACTGAAGAGGTGGCTCCCTCAGAAATACACAGCACTAAAATATAAAGCAGTACCGATCCAGACAGATGTTCTGCTGCATCATTTCAGATTTGAAATACATGAACTGAATTAAGACAAATAAGCTTCTTTAACTTCACATGTGTTTAAACCATCTTTTAAATAGCACAGGGAAAGTCATCAAATAAGGTAAGGGATCATTTTGGCGAGCTGAAGTCTGGCTTGCCAGTTTTTTCTACTATTTGCAGCAAGCTCTGCCATTGACCTAACAAGAGCTAATACTGCTTTCAGAGGAGAACCGTGCTACAGACTATGGTACGATACTCCAAAAACTGAGGATAAGCAGAAGTAGTAAGCTGTAGCCTTCAGGACACAACTTTAGCTAACAATATTGGCCTTTTCAGGTCAGGGTTTAATCACACAGCCACAGTCACTTGTTAAAAAAAAGTGTAGTAGATTTCCTGGACTTGCCTCAACTCTAATCTTCATAAAAATACAGCAAAGTACTAGTTACCTGAGCTCAGCTGCATCTATTCTTTTGGAGTTTTGTAACACCCCTTAGGCCTCAACCTCTAACACTGTACTGCTTATTCCCAAGGAGGTCAAAACTGCTCCTTACCACTAGAATCACCATGTTCTCCCAAGATCCAGCCATGGCAGCTAGTTGGGTGGATACCAAGTCTCTCAGCCATCAGATAGCGAAATCTAGCTGTGTCTAGATTGCAGCCACTTCCAATCACACGGTGTTTTGGCAGGCCACTCAGCTTCCATGTGACATAAGTTAATATATCCACTGAAAAGAAGAACATGCACAGTAAGTGAAACTGCTCACATACACCAAGAAGAATGCTCCAGCAATTTCTTTGCTGCAGGCAATCAGGAGAACTCAAAACACAGTTGGGGCTCATTGCTCACAGTTATTTTGGGTCTGACTGCTTGACATTTAAGACCTTCTAGCTACTGTTCAAAAAATTGAGCAAGGTCTTTGGAGATTAGTATCCTACCAGCTAAAGTTTGTGGCACTTTTTGTCACAGCTAAACCCCTAGAGCATCCAGAACTGGGACTGAACTCTTCATATGGCTAAAACATTCAAGCAGTTTCCTGAAGTGATGCTACCTTCCACTTCATCACAATAAGAGGTAAAGCAATTGAAGATGAAACACATTTGAGACTTACATACTCTTTCTAGTTGGTAACTACTTCAGGTTCATTTCTTAAGCAGATTTGTGCATTAAGCAGTTTCTGTACTAATTACCTCTTCAGTATGAAGAGGCAGCTGAGCTCTACGCTTTGGTTGCATGCAGCTCTAGAAGTACAGTTTTAGGAAAAAAAACTAAACTCAGGCACCAAAAGCATGTCAGCTCAGTACAGTTCACACCTTGCTGTTACGAGTGGCACACTCATCAGGCGTAGTCTCCCTACAGCTTCAGTTGAGGCAGTTTCTGCCAGGATCACAGTAATCTGTACAGACTACAGAGCACCTCCCTATCAAACCACTACATTTGCTCTGGACAGTCTGGCTTTCAAGTCAGGTGCCGAGACACGCATCCAGACTTCGAGTGCTGCTTTGTAATCTCATCGTCTTCCTACAGTGGGGCTTTCCACTCGGGACAGGCTGCAGACAGTGCTGTCTGTGCAAAAGCCCTGACAGATCTGAGGAAGTTAAACGGAGAAGGACATCAAGGTACACACCAACACTCATACAGCAGACACCCCTGATGCTTTGGTACCTCTGAAGTCCCTTTTAATGGGCTCACAATAACTTCCACTATGTAAGACTAGTGGACAAAATTTTACACATTTTGAAAACAGTGTAAAAATTCTGAAAAAAACAACATTGATGCAACTGCTCTACTGGAGAGAGGTCTGTAGTTTGAATTCAGCCTTGCTAGATTTATTCTTTGACTCAGATTTTTAGTTACATGTTTAAATTGCTCTACATTGTTGTACTTGCACAGTAGCCACTTGCTCAATACACTAGTATTCAGCAGTACTAATTGTACACCAGCTAATAACTTAACCACCAGCTGAGTTGCTAGCTTTACATGCATTGTTTTGACTCTGCCAAGTTATCTTTAAGAGCAGTGTCACTTCACTGCTCTGTAGTAATGGCTTCACTCTGACATTGGATCAAGCAGAGACAGCCCTACAGAGACACCCTACAAAGCATACAAGAGTGTTTACAGTCAGCCTTGGACATCTAAATATCTAAGCTCTCCCAGTGCACGCAAGTTCTTCTCCTGAAAATACAGCCAAGACTATAGGGCAAGTTCTTCATCCTGAAACAGCAATATCATATCCTGACACAAGAGAAAGTTAAGATTTACAAACAATTTAAAAGCAAAATGGAAGTCTCCTTTGAGGTAAACATTTTAAACTACCTACTGTTTAAGCCAAAGTATGTAAAGGACTGAAGTATTTACCACAATGCATGCTTTTAAAATATGGACACTGTAAGAAGTTGTGAATAAAGAGAGCATCAGCAAGTACAGAATATTTGTTTGTATTCTGCTGCTAGCAACTGCATAGATGTCTACACAAAGCTATTAATTTTCAACATTCAATTTGCAGTTGAGATGACTGATAAAATAAAACACTAGTTCTCTGACAAACAGGATTTGTAAGTAAGTGTTCTAGGAAAAGACTGCCTTACCTGGGTTGGAAACCACCAGGATGGTGCAGTTGGGGCTGTATTTGATGATCTGAGGAATGATGAATTTGAAGACATTCACATTCCTCTGAACCAGGTTGAGACGACTCTCCCCCTCCTGCTGACGAACTCCTGCAGTTACCACCACAATCTTGGAGTTGGCTGTGACAGCATAGTCTGCAACAGAGTATGGGTTAGAAGATACAGACTGTGTTAAATAGACTTACCACTAACTTCAATAGCATCATATTCATACAGGTATTACGGGTAGCTTCTCCACTGTGCATACATTCAAACCCAAAAACATGAGACATCAATATTGAAGTCAGTACTACCTCTTACACTGTCTTGATATATCAGTATGTGAGTCTTGAGAGTACATTCAACCCCTCTGAATCTCATTTCCACTATCCAAATAACTACACTATTTCTTCTGCCTCAAAGAGGCACTAGAGTTCTATTAAAAAACAGTTTTACTCAACAAGCCCAAAACTGTAGAGCAGCCTTGAGAGATGAAAGAGAAAGCCCAGATTAAGAGCAACTTCCTTTGTTATGGTGTTTATCTGAACTCTCATCTCAATTCAAATACTTCCAACTTCTCAATGCCAAATCCTTAGAGCACTTTAGGATTAAACTAAACTAACACACAACTAATGCACTATTAAGCAAATTCACAGAATGTCAGTATTAAATAAAAGAAACCAAGGTTCACCTTTGTCTGCCACAATCTTGTGAGTCTGAAGGAACAAGCTGCCATGCTGGAGATCCATCATTTCTCCTTTTAGTTTGTCTTCCAAAACGTCAACGAGAGCAAGCTCATCACAAAGACCCTGAAAACAACAAGATTTGAAGGAGTCAATGAAAGAGTTAACTTGCATTTCAAAGGTGCCCCCAAGCTGAGCTATATTACATTTTAAAGTAACATGTTACACACCTGAAAGCATCTCTTCTCCAAAGGTAAGCCAGTAGGACAGCACTATCTTGGTGTTCTGACATCTCACAGTAACAAAGTCAGAGGCTACTACAGCACAGGTTCATAAAACTCATTCAGACTTTCCAAAAACAGGTATTATTTGTGGGGAGTTTGAGTGCACAGCTAACCCTTTGCTAGTAAGGCACTTCATGATTTTGTTATTATCTTAGGAATAAAGTTGCATCTTTCAGAGTCATAACAAGCCCTCTAAATCTATCCAGCAAATAGGCCTATTTTAAATACCTAATACAATATACCACATATAATGCAAAGTTTTACTGCCTTTTGACAGAATGTTTACTACCCTTGGAAATTCTACAATACTTGAAGGCTTCTTATTCAGTAAATAAAAAACTTATACCAAGATTCAAATTACTACTTCTCTCTATCTTCCTAGGTAGCTACACCCCATGTGAAAGCAATTAAGCCATTTTTATGCTATTGGAAATATTACTGCAAGCAAGCTTCTTTAACTTATATATAATAAGGTAACACATAACTTCACATGGAAATATTAATTACTAGCATCAGCTAAATGACTTGAAACATGCAGCAACAATATGCTATATTTTTCTGCAGGAAAAATATATTTAACAGCAGCATATTTAAGTTTTTCATTTCATACTTTAAAACCATGTTGGAGTTCATTACTTTTCTGCATTGTTTCCTTTCACAACTGATTTGAACAACTGCTGAAGGAAAACCCTAAGAATCTACATCTGCACTTACTCTGTTCTCAAAACAGCCTGTAGGGTAAAATAAAGTCTCAGTTGTTTAAACATCATGAAAAAGCATCCTCAGCTGAAGTCACCAGTGTTAAACTAAGAAGTTAGTGTAATCAGAATTTAAAAAAGGATGTGTGCACATGTGTGATAATGGATAGGTTGATACACACAGTCTAACAATATGGGACTTTCAGTCTAGACCTTGCAACCAATGTTCACCAGACTCAGCAGGTTCAAGGAGCCAGTTCTCACTGAAACTGAAGAGCACCTGGAATAACTCCAATGACTTTCATGAATTGCATCAGTGTCGCCTAGAGAAGAATTAGCACACACAGGAATGAAGTCCACACAATCACCAAATGCAGCTTAAAATACTCGCATTGAGAACAGCTGACTTGGGACTGTGGAGATGTTTCCATGTCTAAAACAGTATGGCAACATCAGTGACTTGTTTCTAACAGAGAGGGAGCTAAAAATAACCAACATGGAAGTTCCAGTGTCATTCAAATTAATATTAAATACAACAGTAAACTGAAATTAGTATTATCACACAGTTTAATTTTATAAACTTCAAAGATATCCAAAACTGAACTGCAACTGCATATTAAGAGTATAGGAAATTAAGTACGAAATTTTATACCATGGTTTAACAAAAAGACATCTTGGGGAGCCAATCATCTTGCACAAGTCAAAGCCACATCTAATTTAGTGACAAGAAACAGATGGTTTTGTTATAAAAATATTTTATACTGCAGCTTATACTTGTGAGAAAGAATGAGAGAGAACAGAAGCCTGGCTAAAGTTAACTTCATGCTATAACGCAAGCTTGAAAAATATAAACCCAGTTTTTACTCTGGGTTTCGTGCATACAACTCATTAACAGTAAAACTTTGTGCCTAGATTTCTAAAAGCACAATTTGATCCTGCTTAGAGCAGCGTATTAAACAGAGATGAATGCCGGATTGTAGTGAAGTTCACAGTAACTTTACCCAATTCCCTTGCTGCCAACCTTACCGGTTACAGTACTCCTTCAAAAACAAATGAGTTCAGACTACAAGAGGCAAACATTTGCTTAAAAATAAATATTATAACTCAAAATGAACTGTCAATGTTTTTCCATTAAGTTTCTCCTTTAGTTATATAGTTTTAAAAGCTATTTGTTACTTTCATATCAATACTTACACTGTGGCCTTTTCTTGCTCACAAGGCTCATGAATATCAGCCAGTAAAAACCCTCAGAAATGTTTGTAACAATTAAAAACCAAGTACCTTAAAACATGTATCCTCAAGTAGAGGAAGGATCATCTCCAAATAAAATACAGCTAGTTTAGTAGTACATGCAAGATTTGAGCTCTCCGTGAGCTATTTGATTTAAGATCTGCAAGTGGGCAGGGCATATCTGCTTATGCCTTCTTTAAGGAAAAAAAACAGAAGTATCTGCAACTCTCATTTGTCCTTTCAAGAAGCAGCATGAGAGGAATCAAATTTAACTCATTCACAATATTCTCTGAAAGCAAAGGGCAAAGTACAGAAGATCCTTATTGCATAATAAGTCTGCTTTGCTCAAAGACAGCAACATGAGATTTGCCTAAAAAAGGCCCAGAAACCAGTAACAGAAAAAGTCAGAATAGCCTCTAAGTCCAGCCCTCTATTTTTAGTTTTTGGAAAACTAGCTAAAACCTCTCTGGAAGCAATAAAGTCATATAACCAAGCTATAAGGGCTTAAGAGAAATAAAAAAGCCTACTGAAAGGGACAGCAGTATTTTCAGTTATTGCAGCACATATGCATTAAAAGACTAAAAATCAAGCATAGCTCTGCTTCCTATCCCCTATTTCGCATGCATTTCTGCTTTGTCTACACTCTTTACCCAGTGGAGCTCTCCCATCAGGCAAACCCCAGCTTTGTTGTGGAAGAATAAGAAAATTAAAGGAGAAAGAAAAGTTTGGTGGGGGCTTCAGAGCCATTCATTTCTCACTACGTTCTCCCGGCAGCCTGCAAAATAACCCTGCCTAATGAGAGATTTATTGCTAAGCACAGATGGAAAGGTGAGAGAACAAGGAGAAACTGAATGGGGAGGTCAGCCTTGCATGAACAGCGTAGGTCACCGCTTGCTTACACAAGCGGCGAATGATTCAGTCCTATACTCGCCTACCAGATTTCCCACCATTTGCTAAGACAAACAGGCGGCGCAGAACATTACAGCAGTGGGAACTTGAACACCACGTCCTTGAGCCGTACCTTTCCAAGGATGCTGATAGCACAGGCCATCCCAACCTGTCCAACCCCCACAACGGTTATCTTGTTGTTCGGGACCGTGATTCCAGCAGCGATGGGGGTCATCAGCTTCTCCTTGAGAGTAGCCATGGTGTTCTGCAAGGAAAGACAGAGAGGATTTGGCTCAAAGCAAGCCAGAGAGAACCAAAAACCTACGCTCTGAATCAAAGAGGTCATCTGCCACTGCCGGAAACTTGACGATGGAAGCGCTGCGAGTCGCCGCTGATGGCGGTTTACGGAAGGCAGCAAGAGGGGCACGCTGCCCTTGTTCTCGGGGCTCCTTCCACCTCCCGAATTACCAGCCTGCCCACCCCACCTCGGCCGCAGGGCTCTAGCTCCCATCCCTCCCTGCACTCCCTGGTGCCCGGCGAGGGGCTTGAAGGGGAGCAGAGGTTGTGTTGGCAGCACACAGCAGAATGTCCTTCTGTCCACAGAGTTTCCAGAGCCTCCCCGCAGAAGGCAGGAATACCTTCTGCGTTGACGACTCTTCGGCATCCACCTCCCTTCAAAGCATCCACCGGGGCTCCGGGACCGGTAACAAAACCGGTCTGGGAGCAGTAAGCCTGCTGGGATTTCCCCAGCTCGTTTCCACTCGGTCCCGAGGCTCCCTTCGCTCAACCCTCCGAGCTGCCTCCCGCCTTCTTCCCTTCCCCGCACATCCCTCCCTCCCCGGCCAAGCCGGCGGCGGGACCGCACCGCCCCCCCCGGCAGCCGCAGGCCAGCGAGGGGCCGGCACAGGGCACGCATCCCCCGGGGTGGCTGCGCAGGGCCGAGCCAGGAGCCGCCATCCCACCCAAACCCGCCGGGCCCGCAGCTTGGCTCCAGCCTGCGCATCCCACCGGCGCTGGGACGGACAGACCGGCCGGCCGCCAAGGCCCGCCGCCCCGTACACCACCCGGCCGCCGCGCCGGGATGCTCGGCCCCAAAGGAAGGTTGGCCGGCCCCGGCGGGAGCGAGCCGCCCGGGGAAGGGATGAAGAAGGGAGAGCCGGGCGACCCTCCTGCATCCCCCATCCCGGAGAGGGGAACCCCCGCCAGCTCCGCTCTCCCCGTACCCACCAGCAAGGCTCGGAGTGAGGCGAG
>VZTL01008294.1:48170-70868 GCA_013400535.1 Scopus umbretta
CGCTGCTCGTGTGGCGGCCGTCGGGGAGGCTGACGGCCTGACGGGAGTCGCCGAGTGTCCCTCCGCAGTTAGCGAACGCCGCGGGGAAGCGTCGCCTCCCGTTTCACGGGGCCATCGGCTTCGCCAAGAAGGAGCGTGCGGCGGAATCGCTGCAGGAAGTTCAGAGGAATCGCTGCAAGAAGTAGTGCGAAAATAAAGCGTTTTACGTGACCTTCCGGGGCAAAGTTGCTCCAGTTTGGTGGTATCCGATTTTTACGCGCTCTGATTTTTGCCCTGCAGCTGACTTGGGAGGAATTTTTTTGTGGTTGAACAAATCCCACTGGGACAGTGGCACGCCTGGAGTCGCACACAAATGCTCTGGCAGGAGCAAGGAATGTAACCCGACGCAGTGCCACAACTGCTGCTGCCCCTGCGTCTGCTTCGGCCCCGTCCATGTTACGCTCTCTCTCACTATTTTGCCATATCCCAGGAGAGCATCGCTTTAGAACTGTAATGCGCAGGGCCTATGGAATGAGCCCCTGGAGCGTGAATGGAGTTTCGTGCCTTGTTAAAATAATAAGCACATCCATCACTGTAAGTAACAGTAAAAACCAGACGATAGGACACGCCTTCCCTCTGACCTGTGGAACGGATTGACCGAAATTTGGGGCATGCAATTTGCCGCTGTTGCCAAACAGGGAGGAAGTGATTTGTTGAAATGCATGCAAAATAGGAAAGAATAGCAAAGAATACGTTCTCCTAATGCTGTAACATCACTTCTTTCTAGCTGTCAACGGAGCAAGTAGAGGCAAAACACTGGATTGTACGCATTTCCAGTTTCACTGGGGGAAAAACCCAAAAGCTTTAGGTTCCTCGTCACACGTGATGAACTCTCTCTCACAAGAGGGAAAACTGAATGGTAGATTCCAAAGTCCTCCCAAATAAGTCACTGGGTTAAACGTGACTAGGCAGAGAGCCTAGCCTTCCCATCTAAGACTATGGTTACCTTTTTTCCTGTTGTTGTGGCCAGTTTAAGGTTTTATTGATTTTTTTTTTTGCCAGGTATTTTGCCAGATTAGTAATAACTGGATTAATTCCCTCTGGCTCACCAAGCAGCCAAACAAATGCTGGTGCCAGCACGAGAGAGGTGGCGAGCACGAGTGGTGAGGAAAGGGTGAAACCTGCTTTTCTGGGCAGCAGTACAGATTCATGCTGGCTTTAAATGACTATCTAACCATGACCTACTTTGCTTCTTTATGTTGTTTGGCATTGCAAAGGGTCCCCTGGAGGGAAAGGAATGAGTTAAGCCATCCACACGGCACTTCAGGTAGCTACTTGCCGTCACCAAATAAATTCAAGACTTTGGCAACTGCAGCTGAAATGGGAGCTGGAGGTAAGTAATAATTACTCAGTGAAGTGTAAGGGTAAGAAGGTCTGTCCTGTATAATCAAAATGGGAACATGCACAGCTGAACTTTAAGAAAAGGAGGACGGGAGAAGAAGAGGTAGAGGAGAGGTTAGGGAAGGATCAGTGTGTTAACTCCTGAACCAGAACCAAGGAGCTGTGCTTGTCCTGCCAGCGCCTGTCATCAGGAGCGTTCACTGCTGCATGGTGTCTTCTTTGGACAGAATCCTTCTCTCTCCTTAGGAGCGTTCAACAATCAATTATCATACTAGCATTTGTAATTAAGTAGGAAAATGCTGCTTTCCTGTTTGCAGGATCTTAAGCTTTGAAAGGCAGACCAGACCATGTACCACATCTTACAACAGGTCTCCTAGGCCCTCCTTTAAACTGGGCCTTCTTTGCTCGCAGTGTTAAAAGCACAGGGTATTTAATCCCCTCCCTGAAGCGCTTGTGCTCTAAATAGACAAGGCAGGTGCAGGACGGCAGAAGAAAGAAGATTATTCCCCCTTCCTGCTCTTAGTTATTTACTTATTTATTGCTCCAGACAATGGAGGACTGAGACACACACAGAGGTGAAAAGATCTCCCCAAGGTCACACGGGAAGTCTCTTGGTGACAGGTCACAGTTTCAAAGTTCAACTCCAGTTTGGCAACGTTGGCATTTTTGATGAAGCGCAGTTTTCCAGAAAAACAAACCCTAGTGTTAAGGGACACAGGCTAAATAAATTTGCCTGGTAACCTTCATACAATTACAACATTTTTTTTGTGTGTACATTTTATTCACATTTAACTTTGGGTTTATATGTAAAATCTGTAATTAGATAAGTCTGAGATACTCCACTACTTGCATCTGTCCCGTCATCTTCCCAAAACACATGAAAGTAAATAGGATTTCCCTGCTGTTTCTCTTTTTCAAAACTGCAATTAAACCTGATTAGAAACAGAGATCTCACTTGAAAAACTCTGTTAATGGAACCCCTTCACACAGCAAAATGTTAATGGCCTGATGGCCATCGTCTGATGATGGCTGTAGTCCTAAGGTAGTAAACATCATGAAGAATATAACCTAGGAAGGGAGGGAGCCCATTACACCGCCAGAAAATGGGATATAGGCCTGGTGGCAGGAGAACATAAGGGAAAAGGTGATCTTCTGTCACTGTGTTAGACCTGGTAGGTCAGGTCATCAGACTGCAGGATGGATATGCTCATTATTTCACACGGCTGTAATGGAGAAAAAAAGAATTAGTTGTCCAGTTTTGCAAAATACGGAGCGCTGAATTAATCTGCTGGAAATCACGAAGTGCTGATGCACGCACAGTGCTTGCAGATGCTGAGTTAAAATTCTGGTCCACCTATATTTCCATTCTGTGCTTATTCATCTGGAATTGCCATTCAAAGGGAAAATACATCACACAATGAGGGAAAATGATCTTGGAGTGGCAGTCCGGCAATCTTCTTTAACCCCAGTTTCATTTAGAAGGAATGATTCCTTAGTTTTGGCATTGGGCCTAATTTCTGTTTAACTTTTGCTTAAAGATTATACAGTGTTATACAGATAACACAATCATAATAGCTAAGTGCATTATAATGTAGTTAATAAAAAAACCCCACAAATGTACATCACATGCATGTGTGCACAAGTTTGCACAGTGATCACCCGCAGTTGATGTTCCTAGTGCTGATGGAAGAGATAATGGGATGGAAACCTTTTCCTCTTTAACTGAAACGTTCTTATTAACTCATCATAATAGCCCACATTTTCAAAATAACCTTGATTTACCCTCTATTTTGGGGCATTTGTGTGAGTAGGTACCCCAAATATCTCCAACTGCTGGCACAGGCATACAGAAGCTGAGCAAGAACCATCTGGGCTCTTGGCAAGTGAACAAATGGGGCTTCTTCCTGCAAACCTGCATCGTGGTGGAGGTGGGTCTGCATTTCAGTGTTTGGCACCATAGTGAAATGTGGTGACCTCATTTAATGAATTTCTTTGATGTCAGAAGAAACAACTGGTTATAAAATTTTACAATTAGGTAAGTAATAGCACTCAGTTTCTAACAACTAAACTGCCTTGATAGCTCTGGCTCATTAAAAAGTTCAGCAGAAACAACAGCTGCTAAATAAAGTGATAAGACAGAAATGGGGCAATGCAGTACTTATATGATGTGCACATCTGGCTCTGGCAAAGGGCCTGGCTTCAGATGGACCTTCCCTCCCTCCTGTGCCCTCTTCGTATCCTTGCAGTATGGTTCCCTCTTGGGTAGGCCTCGTAGGGTCTCTGTCATCGTCTTGGTGAAATATAAAGAAAAAGGAAAAAGAAAAAAGGAAGGAACCTCCTAAACCATTTTTGTCAAAGATCCTTTCTAATTTCATCTTTAAATGATATTTTGAAACATTTCCTACCGTGTTACAACCCAGTTTGTATAGTGTCCATGAATAAATGGAAGTCTGTCTTCCACAAGGACCATTCAGCCAATGCCTTCCAAATGCAAGCAAAAAGATATAGAATTGAAAGTCTGTAGGACATACAGACAGTGATTTTTATCAGTAGATGAATTTCCATAAAATAAGGACGATTTCTTTTCTCTGAGCTGGTTAACTGTTCAGAAAATTTAGTAGTCCTGAGAATTTTGTGTACGGATTTTGTTCATTTGATGTCTGAATAAGTGAACATAGCTTTTGTCAACCTAACACCTCTCCAGACACATGAGTGCAAGGCCATGTTCATGCTGAAGAGTTTTTTACATTAGTGGAATCACCCTCTGTAATTGTAGCATTTCTACCTGAAAAGTCACGTGTGCCACTGCAATTTGTCTTGGTACAAAGATTTTTATAGTAGTGCTATATAGTATAATGTATTATATATTACAGTAGGTTTTTCAGTAGTGCTTCACGTAGAAACACATATAATCTCTTTAATGGCTTCTGAACTAGTTCCACAATTGCACACGTAGAAACACATATAATCTCTTTAATGGCTTCTGAACTAGTTCCACAATTGCACACGTAGAAACACATATAATCTCTTTAATGACTTCTGAAGCAGTTCCACAATTGCAGGACTTACCACCTCTTTAGCAGTTGATTCCAGATTTCCTTGTATGTATGTAGTACTTGGAGAAGGTACTATACTATTTGAACCCCCCACATCTGGACATGGCTTACATGGAATTTCGCTAAAGAACAGATTCATCTCTCACACACCCTTCCGTCTAGACGTTCATTTACATGATCCCACAATTTACCTTGTTAAAAATTACCATAATTCTGAAGACAGACCCAATACATTTTTTCCTGTTTCACAGAAACACACTTCTGCCCATACTCTCTAGTACATTCACAGGCTTCCAGCCACTGCCTTTGAAGCAGATTGCTGATGTTAAGGGTCAAGGTTGATCGACCGCTCTCCTTTTTGGGAAGTGTCCACTGATATCTTAACTAACCTTTGCCATATTGCACTCTGGACCCATACTGCTCTGCAGTTCACAGAGCAAGCTTTGTGGAAAATACTGTGAACACAACTGAGCTTCCAGTGGGCATTATTTAACACATTTCCCAGTACTGAGGAATGTTTGGCTCCAAGTCCCATGTGAAGGCTAGGAAGGGCACGCTGCACCAAACCCACTGGAGACTCGTGGTGGTAGAGATTTGTTGATGGAAGTTGGCAGAAATCAATCAGGCGATGTGTGGGAGCATCCTACCCTTAATGGTGTTGGCTTCCTGGGGAGGGGGAAGAGGACTCTTGGCAGATGCAATGAGTCCGTATGTATCTGAATGCTGGGAAGACTCCTGGAGTCTCCTTGGTCACAGCTTATTTCACCTGACCAGTATATGTCCTGAGAGGTGGCAAGTGGCAGCAACACAGGGGCTTTTCCTCAGAGAAGGCATGATAGCTCAGCACTCTGTCAGCCTGGGGGGACTTGGTCATGAAGGTATGCAAGTATCTATGCTAGGTTGATTTCATTGAAACATTTTCTGTATTTCAAATTAAGGAGTTTTCAAAATCTGAAAATAAAACTCATTGCCTTTAAAATCACACACAGTGGCATGCTGAGAAGAAAGGCAGTACTGTGAGCCCAGAGTGCCCCTTGACTCTGCTAATCTGTTCCTGTGGTTAGAGGGTTTTGCAGGGGAAAAAAATCCTTGCTGAAAGTGGTGACAAATGCAGTCCCCACACTGGGAGAATGGGGTTACATTTTCCAGTAGTGAACCTAAAGGGTAGTACACAAAGATCAGGTAAGACATCCATGGACACAGTTTGAATCTTCTCCTTCAAACTGTAAAACATATCCCAGTTACACAACCAATCAAGCTTCCACTTTGGTTTGTAATGCTGTAGGCAAAGCAAAGTGAGCCATGATCTTTAGGACATCTGTAACAAATATCTTTGATGTGGATTTAACAGGTGCCCACTTACAATTTCTATGATTCTTTTGAATTATTGTGAGGAATTGTTGTTTCCTTTAGCACACACCATTAAAATATACTGAAAGAAGAGCCAGTGAAATGCTTCATGGCTGGAATTTAGTAATGTGACCTGGAGGATTTCAGTGCAAGCTCACTGCTCCAAAGCTGGGTCAAACCATCAGAGATCAGAGGACATTGCTTTCTGACTCTCTGGCTCCATCTAAGTACCATTACTTTGGATCTTGATACCCCTTTCTTCTAAGTGAAGAAACCAAGACATAGAAACTATTCCTCAGTTCTGCAAGTCATCCCCGAAGTAAATTGAAGCTGTAGGAGGAAAAGCTCATGTCCTCATTGCTCAGGCCACCTCCTCCAGGCAACCCTCAGCCACCACAGACACCCACTGCTGTCTGCATGTAATGCAGACTCCCAGCTTTGACCTGACTCACGTCTAAGTGAGATGCCTGCTGAAGAGGGGACTTGAAGCCCTCCTGTTATGGTGAGTGAATAAACGGAGCCTTCTAGGTGGGGTATTCCCAAATGCTAGCTCTTGCATGGGAAGTTATTTTCATCCGCCCACCACACTCAGCAGAAATTCTCCTCCAGAAGTGATTTAAGGCATAGTGAGAGGTGCTGCCTTCAGAAGCTAAGCCAACTTCAGATGTTTTTGCCCCACGTTGGCATTTTCCAGTCCTGCGTTGCTGTTTGCTGCTGTCTTATCTTTATTGCCGCAATTGCACGGGGGACTGGCTTGCAAGCAAATCCATGTTTTCAGGGAGATCGTTTCTATCAGTTCATTATCCAGCCCCACGGCAGTGACAGCAACATGAGAACGGGAGTGAGAAATTATAGTGTGGGCGTAGGGACTCCTTTAAGCCGCTTCCACCATTAAAGCTCTCCATTTACAGAGCAGCCAAGGGTGAAGTTACCCAGCAGAGCTGAGTCAAAGGATCAACTCAGCACTGCGGGAATGGGCAAGTCTCAAAGCACTGCCCTCCACCCCTGCTCATCCCTCATACCCACCAGCTTTGATGCTTCTGTAATCTCTTCCTGAGCCAGTTTGGCTCATTAAATCAGCTGAAGACTATAATTTTTCTTTCCTTGAAGTAGTTTTATGTTCATTAGCCAACTGACTGGGTTCAGTGAAGTGCCCAGCAAACACCAGAGACAGCCCAAGAAGGGCCAGGAATAGCAGGCGCAAGGAGAGTCCCTTCCCTTGGTTGTGGCTGAGAAACACTAAATCAGCTCTCTGCCTCTCCTACAACTTCAGCCTAAATGAAGCTCGTGCTCTGAGCTGCCTTCTAGAGAAGCTTACACTTCCCCAGACTACAGAAGGAGCTGGGGATGGGGATTAGCTTTACTCAGCTATATTTAGTCTATGTGAACATCTCTTCCTGTGCCCAGTGTTGTACACAAACTGTTGTAAGTTGTCTTGAGTAGCATAATCAGCCCCAGCAGTGATACCAGCTAACACTGGCTAGATAAGCATGACTTTTTTTCTGTGGCATGTGCCAGAGATTTACTGTGCGCATTTAGCTTGCATTCTTGAAATCTCTGTGTCGTTGTAAACGTACTAGCTAATGCTGAGACATAGGCGTGTGGGCAGCAGGAGCTTTGATAGGTTCACCAAGTCACAAGCTCCCTGTAATTTGTTGATTTGCTTTTTAGCACCCTAAGAAAAGTAGGTAGAAGTTTACCCTGCCTGGATTTTAGTTTTACTGATTAGGACTTGGAACAGTAATTAAAATGCATAGATTTAAAAGGGTGCATGTTAGATGGCAGGGGCTTTTGGCTTAGAAGCAGTTTATTTTGACAGTTTAAAAAGATAGGGAAGCATTTTGCATGAAAGCCATTCTGAAAGCAGGTAAAAACTGTATTTCGTGTGACCATGAATTGACTTATCCTTTTATAACTTGAGTGTGACTGCTCTGCCTGCTTGGGCTGGTTCTATGCTTGGAAGAGGGAGGCCCTTACCCTAGCTATTCTGAAAAGTTCAGAGAACTGAATGCAAACAAATAATGAACATTTTGTCATAGATATCAACCCCCCCATTTTTTCCAAATCGTCCCTTTAGTTACAGATTGGTACTCTACTCATTGCTGTCTTTAGTGATTGTCATATTTATTTCTACATCAGTGAGTAGATTAAAAACCCTTACAACTATGTGATGCCCTAAACTCATTGTTTACTTTTCCTCAGTACAGCTGATGCACCTTGTAGTTGCTTACTTTTGCAAATCTATTCCCATTAGAAATTGTTGAATATATGCTGCTGCTTAATGCGTTTCAAAGTGTGTCTGCCTGTGTTACACAAATGGTGTTCAATAGCATTGCAGCTGTTGTATCTACCTGGGGATGCGGTTCTTACCTTTCAAATCAAAAACATACACAAAAGTGATTACATTCCGCTTTCTCTTTAATTGTTTCATCATTGTACAGAACATAATTAAATTGTCTTGCCATATGATAGGAAGTATACTACGAGGACATTTGCAGCCCCATGTCCCTGATTGCTGCTTCATGTAATAAAGGAACTCGACATCCGTCCCTGTTTATACAAGGTAATTGTTTGCTGTCATGAGTTCTAAATATCAACTGAATGAGCTATGTGAGCCTGGATGATTATCTTCATCCATTGGTTATTGCTCTTACTCTTCGCACTAACTCTTTTCTCCGAGTTCCACCAATGCTAAGACTTCATCAATGTTAAAAAGGATTTGGCAGTGCAGTTAGATTTTGAAAGTAGGCCAGCCAGTTCTCTTGGTGGAGGCTCATCTTGTGGAGCAAGGTTCTGTTCCTTGGACAGTTTGTCACCTCCGCATATAAAACAAGATGTATCAACCAAAACACCTTTGATATCCAGGGTGTGCGTGGGTATGTGCAGTTAGAGAATAGTTATACTATAGCATAATTACATTAGTCTATGTAGTAAGTTCTACTGGTGCAGTGCAGTCTTCTGACAAGCTTGAAATTGATGTTACCGTAGCAGCAACACTACTAAGAATAGACCAGGGCTCTTTGGTGTAATAAACAACAAAAAACACAGTTGTGACTTCTGGACAGCTTCCCAGTTGCCTTTTAATGTATCATTTGTGAACTATAATGCTATCTAAATATCAGTTGTAAGATGTTAGTTATTAAAGGAATGCAGAAAACATATGCAGAAAGGGTCTAGCCCTCTTCCACTTGTTTTTGCCATGAAAAATGCCTGTGGACACTGGGCTCGGGCAACCTTTGCTTCCATGGATGGTTGGCAGGTGAAGGAAAGCAGCTCATTGAACTATCCGACTGGCATGAGGCTGCCACCGTGATTCTGAAATCTGATGTGACAGAGGCCATCCTGGGCTTGTTCAGTAGTGAACTATTGACCTAGAGAATTTAATTGGAGAAAATACAGATCCTTACAGACATTAATGGCAGAATATCAGCACCTGACACTTGATCCTGAGGGCAATTTGACTAATCCTGAAATACAGGCTAAGAGGATGAAGTTCCTGTAGAGGTGCGTGCGTATCTTTCACTGGGTTTGTAAAGGGTGCTGGTTAGCTTAGAAAACTTCTCAATGGGGAAATGTAGAAGAGATGAATACACACTTTAGTGATGGGATTTGTCTCATCTACCTTTAGATAAACAGAGCATAGTCTTTGTCTACTCACCTTACAGTGAAAGAAGAAAAAAGATAAGTTATTTTGATTCATCTGTTCTATTCTAGATGGTATGGGGACAAATACATTGAATCCTAGACGTGCGATTTTGCTTCGCTTTGCTCTAAAAGTGAGCTGAATCATTTGGGGCAAAAAAAGATTGATTTTCAATGTGGTCAGTGACAGAAGAAAAGCGGGCAGGGACATGTAATGCAGTGGAGGAGGAGGAGGTAGGCTCACTGCTTTCAGTACTGGCCCTTCTTCGTTCAGCATAAGCCAGTCATGAAGCTGCACCTTCAGAGCAAGACGAAGGTCATTCATTGCAGCTGAGCGCCAGGCTGCAGGGGATGGCAGGCATGTGCTCCTATTGTGCCCCTGCCAGTTTCAAAGGAGAATTATTTTAGCCAAAGCAACTGCCAAGGTCAAGTGACTGTCTGTGTATTTATAGCAGCAGGGCAGTGCCATTAAGCAGTGTTCAGTGCCCAGACTAACAAAGGAAAATGAACAGGTCTAGGAACGCCATCTCCAGCTCAGGTTCCCTCTGCTGCTCGTGTGCTGGAAGTCTGTTTTACAGCTATAATGAATTCTGGCATCATCTCGTTATCAGATGTAAAAAAAAATGAAATCAGATTGGATTACTGTAGGAATGACATGCAGTGGACTCCTGCAAAGAGTGCTCTGTAAAACTGGGGTTGGCCAGTCCTTAGGGAACTGATGGCAATTCAGGATGCAAAATGACACTAGGGCTATCATCACAGAAATAGAAAAAGTGAAAATCTAAGTGCTACTGGCTGTTGAGGGCCTCAGAGGTACTGGTTCTGGAGTTTTATGCTATTTAGATGCTATTTAGACCAATGTGCTTCTTCACTGATAAAATGTCTTACAAGGTAGCGTTTGGTATTGCAAAAGGTTATGGGTATTTCTATCCCAAACAGCAAGGTAATAGCAACACCTCTTAAAAAAGTAGTTGTGAAGTACATGTGTCAGGAGCTACTGAGGTTGTCTAATTATGTAACTAATGATGTCTGTATCTCTGATGTTTACATTACGCTGTCCTCACTGGCACTAGTATAATCCTCACCTATTTCAAGTATCCGGGTCAGGAAATAAAGAATGCTTTCCTACTACCTGAGTTTCTTATAAGACCTTTATTGCTGCCACTGTCACTCCTCTGAGCGTGCAGAGTCTCCCGATTACTCTGATACCTTTCCAGCTGGTCTGAGGAATGAAAAACACAGTGGAGATGGCCCAGCTTGTACTGATCTATGGTTTCCTTCATGTGGGAAATGAAGATCAGAGCCATACAGTTGGATGGCTTTCTTGGCATCTATCTTTGATGACAACTTCCTGGTTTGTGCTCTGGAGGGATAGATTTGTTAGCTAGCCAGCTCAGGCAGTGCCAGGGTAGTGTTTATTCTCCTGATTAGTATCTTTTGCTCTGTGCTCTACTTGGAGCTTCAGTGGGTGTCAGTGGAAACTCCAACTGGAACAAAAAGCGTTACTGCTTTTATGGAGGTTTAAAGGTATTGGGTGGGGGGGATGCCTTTGAGTAGTTGGTGTGGCATTTTATGCTCTGGGATCACACAGTCTGATTCAGATTTCCAGGCACAATCATAGCACACGCAATATTATGTCATGGTGTCTCACACTGTGTTGCATCTATCTCTACCCTGCCTTTCTTGGCTGCCCATCCGCTTCAGCACTGTTGCCTCCTCCAAAGTTATGTTTCAGCCCTATTCTCAGGGAAATCTACTCTGTCCCGAATTGCCTGTCAGGGTAATATTTGTGTGCTGTGTATACCCAGCTCCAAAGTATTTGTAATGATCACATCTCAGCTGATAATTTCTTTTCATGGTCTTTTCTATTATCCAGTTAATCTTGTGACCATGGAGCAGATTTTTCCTTCAGTCATGGTGTCAGTAATCTATATGAAAGCTCTGTTGTCTTTAATGATGCCTGTAGTATCCAGACTTAAGCTCCCTTTGGTCCTGTCTTCAAGGTCATCGCTTCTCAGCCTGAGAAACCTTAGGAAACCTTACCCAAGTGCTGACAGATCTTTCAATTTCCTCTTGGCTCAAAATAGTTTTCTTAGCCTATATAGGTAATCTCTGAAATTGTGGCTTTTTTTTCTTAATGGTGTCCATCCACTAGGTGCAGAAGAACATAAACCCGGAAACAAATTGTTTTACAGACTCTGTGGTCCAAAAGCACAAACTTACAGTTGGAGCTTGAGATCTCTTACGGAGGGAATAGAGCATTTTACAGCAAACATGTAAGCCAACAGCAAATAGATGGCTCCAGATAGGGTTAGCCATCTGGGAGACAGCAGTATCAAGAGACAATATAAAAGGGGCTGTAAAGGTTGTGTCAAGGCCAGGGGTTTACAATTTATAAGTAATTGGATTTGCTTCCAAATGAGGAGGAAAGTGAGACTGCTATCATGAAGCAAAAATTCACGACCTCTTAAGAACTTAATGTGTAATTAGCACTGTGAGTGACAGCCTCTGTTATTTTTTCCACTGCATTTCATGTTATAGCAAGACAGACAGATAAATGAGGGAAGGGGGGTAATCATAGAGTCAGAGCACAGATAAAGCTGAGAGACCATGCTAGAGATTGTATGGGTATTGAACTTACCAGAATGACTGAGACAGCAGCTTGCAGACAGCTCCAACAAAATTATAAACTACGGGATTTTTGAAAGCCAAATTAGGAATATCCACAGAAGAGAAAGATAAATGCCACAAATGAACTAAGGAAATCTGTGTGCTTTTCCTGAGTGCTAGGAGTCAGTCTGCTCCGAGACTGCTGGCAAAACCCTTCACTTTGCCAAGACACACTTCTGCATCTGCGCTCCTTGTAAAGCGCTTTGAGACTTGCAGAAGGCAAGCAGGCTGCTGCACTGAATGGATTTTTAAGGGCTGCTGTACTGGGTCAGACCAATGGGTCATTTAGTCCAGTATCCTGCCCCCCGTTGTGGCAAAAAAGGAATACAAGAAGCATGACGAATACTGAGAGAAGTTACTTCTGGTATGTCCTCCTAACTTCTAGCAACCAGTGGTTTAGGGATGGAGTTTGCTGCTAAATCTGTCATTTGTTGCAATTCACAGTGGTAAAGCCCTAATAACACCCTGGCAAGGGGTCCCCACAGTGACACCAGCGGTAGAAGGGGACAGTGGTTAAACCTTGGGGACATCTGGCCACAGTTGTTTCAGAATGAGCTCCGGTACAAAACCCAGATCTAAACCAGCAGCGTTCAGAGCACTTCAGTCCTGGAGTTCTAGCATGGAAAGCACCTGGGACATTCAGTCAAAGTTTATTCCTCAGTAGACGAAATTTCAGCTGATGGCTATGTCTGCTTTGTAGTAATTTTACATTACAGGTAAAGAAAGTTGTATCAAATATGTTTGTTTTAAATTTTCTTAACAAGGCATCTCTAGTAACGCACATCTGGAAGGAACTATTAGGCAAAACCAAGAGCTCCGCTCTGGTACTATGAATGAAGGGAGGTGATCACCTCAGGCGTTTTAAACTGCTCACTAACACAAGCAAGCAATATCACCACCTTCCTAACCTAGCCCTTCTGGAAGATAAACCCATCTTCCTCAGCTCATGTGAACCCTCGCAAGGACAAAGGTCCCCTTTCTGCAACCTTATTGTCACAAGGGCTTGTAAACTTCTTTACCTTGGGTAGCATCTTGCTCCATATTTAGTTCTGTTTACCTCAGTGGGATTGCTTGCAAAGTAGTCAGGCTGATATGGGCATCATAGGCTGGCCAAAACGAGAGTCTTTTGACCACCCATGGAAGCTGGCAATGTGGAGAGGTAGTATTAATGTTGCAGTGCTTATTATAGTTTTTCCTTAAAAGGAATATGAAGAAATTTCTTTAACAGATAAAAACCATTTCATATCTAGTCACACTTACGTTTACTTTTTTAAAGCAGTTACGGTATTGTTTAGGCAGGTATTAGGTTGTTTTCACTGTTAAAATAACTTGTCCCCTGAGCAGAAGATATTTACATTTTTCCAGGGGTCATTCATTTTGATATTCTGCCAGTCAGGCAGAAGTAAGCTCTGAGGCAAGGAAATTCAAAAGAAAAAGCAACTGCACAAAGCAGTGCTCTTCAGAGTCTGGATTCACTGAATCCCATGAAAGGATTTCAAAGCAGCATCCCAAGAAGGAATAGAAATGATCAACAGCGTTTAGAAGAGAGCACTGTCTGTTCATGTATTGTGTTAGTAAAATAGAGTATCCACAAAGTATTAGTAATCCAAAAATATGTAACCCCAATTATTAAGTGCTTACAACTGACATTTCTTTTTGTTGTTCCACGTACACAGCCACACAGGAACCTTACATAGACTCAGCCTTTTGTAACTGCATCTTTTTCAGGGCAGAATGAGAGCCTAAAATATAAATGAAAGACAGTAGTAGAGGAAAAAAGCTAAAGCATGGAATTTCATCAGGTTTTAGTTTCTGCATACACATAAATCATCTTCTCCATACACATAAATCATCACCATTTAGACTTGCTGGAGTCAGATTTGTTTTTTCCCCTGTAGAAAGGGAAAGTTGGGTGAAAAAGATCATATATGTTTTAAAGTTTCTTCTTAAAATTTCTGTTTCCTTCTTCACATAGATACACACAGAGTTTTCTCTGAAAGCAAACAGTTGGAGAAAGGTTAGGTTAAAATTTTACCAGAAGCCTTAACTCAGCACAGAAAACCTGAAGTGCCTTTGTTTCCCCAAAGTCCGTAGTGAGTTTGCTTAGCCATTCCTCTCTGTTTTCTGAACAAGGGCTCCTATCCAGAAACATCAGCATCCTTTACGCTTTTTGATTCCAGTTATACTGGAGATAATCTTTATCTCTGGCACTTCAGAGGATGGCTGTCACTGCTATACCTTTAGGAGTCAACAAAAAAAAACAGTGCTTGAAGCTGTTTGCCCAGAGTCATCTCTCCTCCGGCAAACAGAGCAGGGTGCCCACCCCCTCCTGTCAGCCCTCTGGATCAGAGCTAGGGAGACACAAAGCTCCAGTACTTTCTTCCTCCTCTCCTAGGGTGCTATTTTTTTTTTTCCCTACCCTGTCTTCTAAAAGGCAACACAGCACCAAACCTGATCATTTTTACAGGCTCTGCTTGTGTGTGACTGCTGCTCTGTTCTCTCCTGAGAACTACTGAGTAACTCCTGGGCAATTTCAGCAACACATGAGAGAGGAGTTGGATTCTCAAAACCACTAATTTTCTACACACTGAGCAAAAGAGGACAAGGAGAGGAAAGAATTTTTCATGCCTTCTTGCTAAATGGAAAGTTCCATTGCTTGCTTTTTTTACAGACACTAAAGAATCCATATGATAAAGACATTTTGGAAAGCAGACTTCATTCCTTCTGCAGCCTGTAGCATTGTTTTACATGCACGGTCAACAGAACAAGCTGGAATGAAAGAATCAGCAGATTTTGTCACTCATGTCACCGCAGGACAGCAATAGTGCCATCACAGGAAGGGGACAAAGAGTAGGTGTGGGCCAGCACGCACACACAGGCAAAAGCATGCGATGGAAGCAGAAACTGGGTGGCTGGGAAATACAAAGGAGACTGCGAAAAAAAAATACAACTTTGTTAATTAATCAAAAAAACATTGCCCACACAGCTTGTTTTCTTTGTTCTTTAGCCGGGGCAGGGCTCTGATGAAACAGGACAGGCAATTGTGTAATGTCAGTGCTGCACAGAAGGGTGATGGGAGCAATGGTAAAACAAAATCGTGAGGACAAGAACCAGGAGGTAAGGCTGGTTTGTGAAGACGTATCACCAATTAGTGCACCAGCAGCAGTGGCTGGAGACCAAGTGAGTCTGAAAGAGAAGTACAAGTGCTCTACGAGAAATGACACTGAAAGAGCCGGCGATAAGGGTTGTGCTTCCATGGCTGGCACATGTGCTGATACAGACCATTGCTCACTGGGCTCGGTTCCTGCTGAATTCAGTGCCCCCTCTAAGATACCTTCCTCTTAGCTGGTCCCTCTGCCAGCTAACACTCTCTGCTGGTTGAACCAGCACGCCTCTCTTTTTCAGACTAAGCCAAATCATCTCTTATTTCTGCCTGCCAAACCCATTCCCATTTTTTTCTCATCTGCTGGGTGAGATGAATCCACTCAAACACAGCCTGACAAAGCTAAAGATGCTTCTAAGGATGGCAAAATGGTCGTCTGTGAAGCAGCCACCCATGCATTCTGCAGCAGCGGCCTCTGCATTTGTCAGTTTTGTATGCAAGGGGTTCAGCCACCAAGAAGCAGCAGAGCACAGGCAGCCGAAGAGACGGATGACTAAAGCTAATGGGGAACATGGGCAGATGGTACTTACTACATGTGCTTTGGACATGCTGGTATCAGTTTGGATAGATTCCTGTTTGCATCATTTCTACCCTCATTAAATCTCGAAAGGCTTTTTCTTTCCCCATGTATTCAAAACCAGCAGTGATGACAAAACCCGAAAGTGTCATGCAGCAGGACTGAATCTGCCAGAATACACAAGGGATGATTTAACTCGCACTGTTTCTCAGGACCAACCTAGCATAGGTTTTACTACCACTTACTCTCCCCGCTCCCTTAAAAAAAATATCACCCTGAGGAGGTTTTTGCTTTTCCTGAGAAGGAAAATTTCCACTTTGCATTTCAATGAAAGGCATTCAGTCTCCTTTCCCCACCCCCAGGCTGTTTCCTGTGCAAACCCTCAGACTTTCATTTTCTTTTTGAACCAGCTAAATTTGCATTTCACTGAGCCCTCTCAAGCATTTTCTTTCTCAGCAAGTGAGAGAGGGCTGTGCGGGAGGATGTGCCGGGGTGCACATCTGGCTCCTGGAGTTGTTTAAGGGAGCCAGGACCAAGTCCCTTGCAGCACGACCCTGGTGACAGCAGCAGTCTCAGCTTTTCTGTGCCTCCCTGTGCCAGAACAGCTGGTCTTTTCCACGCAGGCTAGGGATGTGCATGTATGGATGGAGGCAGGTGGTCACATAGTGGTGTGTAGACTGTGACACCGGCTTGTGAGAGATAACCTCATAAGGAGAACTAGAGCTTGCAGCGCACTGTGGTTTACTGTATGGAGGTGACAGCGCTTGGAGCTTTTTAACGTTCACACCACCTAACCCCATTTAGGATGTAGGGATCCCAGAACAACTGGACTGCCTGACTGACCTGAGCCTGAACGTGATGGCCTCCAGCCTGAACATCTATTTAGCAAGGTGAATTCCGACCAGCATCCTTGCTTCATGTTTTCACACTGATATACCATCCATCTGCATGTGGTGGATAAGCAGATTTGCTATCCCTCATTCAGCTCGATTGGCTTCCAGAAGCTAATTGGAAAAAAATAGCTTCTGCCCTTGGACACGGTGAGGTTTAGTGAGGTGAAATTGTGTCCATGACTGCTTGTGGCTGGGGGAAATACTGAAGTGGCATAGGGGAGGAAGGACCAAGAAGAAATGGCAGAACATAGTGTCTCTAAGCGTGTTATACTCCACAGTCTGGATTTGTCCAGGCAGGTTACACAGAAGATGAAAGATTTTTGCAGGATATGAGGCATAATAACCGTTGAATGGTATTGGATATAGACACCTAATTCACACCCACTGCATCTTGTGCTTGCTGGGAGTGGTAGGAGCCTAGAGCTGTCCCAGACCCAGTGGGAGAACCTTGTTACCATCTGATTCTGCTGTGCCTATGGGACACAGTGGACTCTCAGGCTAGCATGTGGCAAGTGGCCCTGGTACCTAAGCCACATGAACCTCCTGTTGCCAGTGCTGAGTAGTACTGCCCTCCATGCTGCCATCTGCCCTGCCTGGTGCAGCATGCCCCATGGAATGAGTCGTAGGACATCGGCTGGGCACTCTCTTCTAGGACCCCTCATGGATGAGGATAAGGACTCTGTGGCACTTGGGCTGGGAGATGGGATTTTGGAGAAACTGGGATGAGCAGTGCTCCCTTGTAGTCCAGCAGCTGCAAAGCAGATTATGTGACCTTCAAAAAGCACTTAGGAAAATGTACATCTCAAAACAAGCCCTCTAGTGCAAAGTTTTCTACAGAAGACATTTAAAAGAAAAGGATCCCCTCTGACATATAAGGAACCACCAGCTGGTCAGCCTAAGGAGCGGCACTTCTACTAATTAATGAGGGATATACAAGGTGCTGGGTACCAGGAGAACCAGGGAGGTAGCCAGCAAGCAAAGATAAGCCTGCTTGGTCCTCTGGTTGGAGTAACACCTTTCCACAAAACCAGTATCTTTCCTTGGATTATGTGAACTCCAGTGAATCTGTGTCACGATGAAGACACTGGAAAATTTCTGATACTGCTAATCTGCAAATCCAAGACATTAGTGGTAGACACAATTTTTCATTCGTCAGCTTTATGTTCAGTAAGTGTGCGTCTATGATGAATGTACAAACCAGATGTGAAAGATGCCCTTTGTTATTTGAACACTTTAATTAGGAAGTTTTTTTCAGACATCTGTACCTCTCAAGGAAATACTGCATGAGTTTTTGTGTTACGGATTTTCAAAATTAATTCTTCTTTATGTTAATGTGGAGGAAATGAAAGAGCCAATAATGTGAGAGTGTATTTTAATTTTTGGCTGTTTATTTCTGTGGCTCGGTTTCTGATCAGAAAGCCAGATGGCCTGGAGAGACTGGTAAATGAGATACAGAGTCTTTTATCTTTAAATCAGCTCAGATCCTCCTTTGGCTGCAAATGGCCAAATTTAGTTAGTTACCGTCCTGTCTCACACCTGTGGCTCTTCTTTTCCATAAGAATAGGTGGTCCCTGGTCAAGTTACCAAACTAGAGTTCAGTGTTCAGCTGTCAGGGGCTTGTTCTGATATGTGCAGTGCACAGAGATGATAAAGAAGCCAACGTGGGAAAGCAGAATAAACTCTAAGTAGCAAGAAACAGAATTAATTCCATGACCCAGTAACATCACATCACATGTGTTTTACTTATGTAATGGTAAAGGCCTAGAAAAATAATTAAGTGGTTTCTGGGATCAGCCATAAGGGTGGACTACTGCATACTTGAGATGGCTATAGTGAACAGCTTAGAAATCTGTAGCCAGTTGACAGCTCCAGTTAAAATATGTTAATAAAGGCTTTTATCAAGATCATGCGATGTGGACTGTGCTTCAAGAAAAAGCAACTGGTTCCACGAATGGGAGAAGTAATAGGTTTCACTTCTAATGGCTCTGTCATCTGTAGATTCTCTGAGGTCTAGTACAAGGTGAGTTAATCAGCCTTTCCATCGCTTGGGATGTTACAAGGTCTCTCTCCTCTACCCAGTCCCTATGTCATGAAACTTCTCTCTGTCTTCTGTCAAGTTGGTTGAAATTGGTCAAGCAGTTCAACATTTATGGAAGAAGGAGGAAGGAAAAGATTAAGACAGGATGGGATAGACAGTATGATCCTCCTTAGCCTTACTTCCCTCAGGAAACAAGCTGAAAAGCCTCATCAGTGAGATTCAAAGCTGGATACTCCAATTAGCATTTCAGGGTTTATTTTCCAGTGCTTTGTTTTTTGTGCTATGATGCTTGTAATAACACTGGCAAAAAAAAATAATCCAACCCAAACCCCCACTGGTTTTACACTGAAGCAACTTGAGCTTTTTATTTAATATGTCTGGCTGGCACATGCTAGCGTATGATTATTAATAATTCATATTTGTCCCTTAATGGTTTTATCTTTACTCCCTTTGATTTTGATGTTACTGTGCCAGTTCCAGGTGGATGGTTAAGCCTGACAAGTGTAAAAAAATATTCAGGAGGATCAACACTATAGCAACCCGGGTTGCATCACAGCAGCAACAGATGAACTCTTCTGAACAACCCACTTAGCATCATTAGGAATGATAGACTTGCCTTCCACTAGGGGAGATGATTTTAGACGCTAGCCCAGTACCAGCACCTGTGGCAGGAGGAATGAGTGAGAACCTGTTTCAGAGGCAAATGTGGGCCAAGGCGAACAGCAAAGCTGTAAGTTCAGATGCAGGCAGTGCAGAGGGAGGTGTAGATCTAGGATTGCTCTGCGGCCAACCAGGGAGGCAGATTTGCTTTGGTCTATGGACTGATGACACATTTGAAGTCTGGATGGTATTGATAGCCTCCCTCAGCTCCCTCTTTGCAGCATCTGAAGGTGGTTACCTCTTTAGTTATAACTCAGGCTAGATTTGGGAGGAAGGGCTGTACCAGACAAGGCTGCGTACCTGACAGAGCCTGGAGAGCATGAAGATGAACTCAGCAAATCCCTTGCACCCACTTGGCTCCACAAACCATCTGAGCTGTCCTGGTGGACAGCCTACACCTATGATCAGACCCACATGCAGAGCGGTTTATGGCCAGAAAACCTCCTGGTATGAACCGATCCACCATCAGCCGTGTGACACTCGCCTACAGGAAAAAGAGTATGGGATTGGGAGCCAGCTTTTGTCCAAATAAGGGGACTGTAAACAAGATGATACAAGACAAGTCCCAGAGATGCAATCACACGCAGCAATGAATGAAAAGTTCTGTAATCAGGCGGTGGTTACTGATGGCCTGTTGCTTGAGCGAGCCTGTGTATTATCTGGCAGGGCTATCACCCTTTGCAGCCTCTCTGTTGTTTCCCTGTGGGCTTTCAAATGCCCATGCAAAAGTACAGGGATGCTTCTCCTCTGAGACTGCAAGATTTGACCCTCTAAATCATATTATTCCAGCCGGGCTGCTGTGCAGCATTCCTTAGTAGACAATGTTTAATGTTATGGAGTGAAAAAAAACCAAAACAAAACTATCAAAGAAACCACTTAATATCCAATATTACTGAAGCCAGACATTTTCGAAAAGAATATTTGTTAGTCCCTGGCAGGCAGCGGATCGGTACCCTGCCTGAATTCAAAGCTGGGCTGGGAACAGCGTGGGGTTTGAATGACAGATGGAGCAACACTGGATGTATTTCCCAGACCTTGTTTACATTTGGCCACTAAGGCTGACCCAGTGCTTTTCAAAACATTTGTTATACAGTGTGCGAGTAATGTCCTTTGCTTTCATGGCAGGGTGTGACTTTCATATTCTAGCCTTTTTGATTCACTTCTCACTTAAAATGTGTTTCACAATTATTTTTCTTAGATTTAATAGTGAGGGCAGGAAGAAAAAAAACTGAAGAGAATATGGAAAGTGTGACTGGTTCTGTTAGTAGGTAAAATATTTTCTGTGCATGCAGATAGAGTGGGCTTCGCTCCATGTAACTCAGCCAAACTTAATTTAAGGACAAGGAGCTGCCTGGGGTGACTGGTGTAAAACACGGGGTGCAAGGCTCTTCCTTGAAGAGGCAGCTTGTTTCTTTGGCTGAACTGCTTGATTACAGATGCTAATAGCAGCTTCTCCTCTTACAGAGGTCCTCTCCCAGGAGGGAATTAGGGTCTCCATAGCATGCAAAACAAAGTTGAACTGCTCATTGTCCTGCTCGAACTCAGCAAAAGGGCGATTCCGGGCTGAGGAAAGATGTGGTAGAAATCCCATTGGAAAGATTTATCTTCCGCAGTTTCCACTTCAGCTTTGTTGCTGTGTAAGTTGTGGCTATTTCAAATCACAGAGCTAACGCTAGGCTGAACCTTGGGAGACGAACCTCAAATTTTAATTCAGCTTTGTAGTGGTGTTCAATGGTACGTCGGAAGCTGAAATGATGATCGCTCCAGAAGTCATATTCCTGGCTTTTAAAAAAAGTTTCACCCCAAGCACTGAAGCAGCTGTGGATGCTCATTCTACTACATGTTTTTGTGCAGTGACGCTGTGCAGAATCAAAGTACAGAGCAGTCTTTGGTAGGATGTCTGAGGATTTCTTTTCTTACCTAAATGCTAAAAAAGAGCAGTACTCTTATCCAGGAACAAAAGCAGGTTGTTCTGAGAGGCAGAAACAGTACTTGTGTTTTGCAGACTTCTACAAGAAAAGTAACATTTCCATACCAAGATGCACACACCAGGCAAGTAAAATGGGGGGGTAAAAAAAAAAGAAAAAGGCATAGTTTTGTAATGGAAGTGTATAACTTTAGAGATGTATGAAGTTTAGAAACCGGTAACTTTTTAGGGAGAAGGTTGGAAAGCACCCTCTTGAGTTTGCTGTGCAATTATTATATACTCTTTCATGTCAATAACCTGAACTGTAATTGCACGGGTAAGCAACAGAGTGAAAGTCCTATTTTACAGCTAATTGGAATGTATATGTTAAATAGGAAAAGAGCCTTGTTTAGGCTAACATCCTTCTTTTTTCCTGGTGAAGAATTAGTTTAGTACTTCAGTCTCCTATTCATGCATTATAAAGGCTGGAAGCACAGATGGTACAAAAAGGAATTGTAGGAGGTCATGAATGGTTCTTACTCTTTACTGAAAACACTCAATTTACTTTGTTATTTCAGGGAAAAATGCATGTTAGAGCATGGTGTAAAGTGCTAATATTTTTTAATATGTTTTTAAGCTTTTTGGAGTCTTTTTTAACTTACAGGTTCCAAAAGCAAAGATCCTATTTCCTCTCATCTTTTTGTTCTTTAGCCTTAATGAAGTCTTGCATTTCTATAGCCTTCACTTAAGATTTAACTCTGTCATCCTAGTTCATACCATGTTGTACCTTACACCTAGACCTTGATAGATTGCCACTTAAATCATGTATTTTGATTTCAGTGGGTTTTGGACTAAGTTCCTGGAATATTTGTCTACTGTGCAGACAGTGCAGAATTAGGTTCTTATCAAAGGAACAGATTAGCATAACATTCCCATTGTCCAATTGGGAAGATGCGATGTGGTAGTTTGAGAACCAGAGTGGGAAGTAAACACTAAAGGCAGTCCTTGCCAACAGCATAGATTTGTCTAGGCTGGCTCTTGCTGAATATTCTCAGAGATCATTTGTGTTCATAGTGTGTTATTTTGATTCCTATTGCTGCAACGTGCTACTTGTGCCATCATAAATTAATAGTTTACCCATAAAATGGCCGTATGTTTTACTCGCCTTAGAATACATCTTAGAAAATGTTCCTGAAAATTCTGCTTGTGACTGTCTATATTTGATTGAGGATGAAGCTTACTTTGATTATAGATGACATAGAACCTTTGCGCAAAGTGTAGACAATGAAATGCAGACTAAGCTGCTGCTCTGGGGGTTTTAATACTTGACATCAGTTGGGTGGAACTAAGAGAAACTCTCTGAGTTGGGAGAAAATCCATGGGAGCCTCCTGCTTAACCCCGCCCGTCCCGTGCTGCTCCAAA